>CM042016.1:89648381-89953381 GCA_023525715.1 Cichorium intybus | reverse complement strand
TGTCCGAACTTCAGTCTGTCTCTCTCTACTCTTGATGTTTACTTAACGGGTTGAATTTTGTTGAAATTTACGGCGATTCAGTGGTACATTTGTTTGTTTTTTATGTTTGATCTAAGAATTACAAAGCGTACCCGTTTTGTAGCTTTCGGGGTGAAGAAATTGAGTACCGCTTGCACCGATTGGAATTAAGAGACTTCATTAAATTTTCTCGTTAATTTTTGGGGGTTTTATGCCTGGGGACTGGATTGTGGATATTATTGGATTCGCCGCAATCAGTAGCTAACGTTACTTTTTTACAATCGGTTTTTCTTTTGTTGAATTCTAATGCTTCCTTCATTGTAGCAGACTGCTTTGGATCATCAGCGTTTGAATCAGTTATGCATTGATACAATTTTTTGATCGATAATTGGGTTCTCGATGTTCGTGAAGCAAGGAGAAAAGATAAACGCGGTTTTCAGATACTTTTCATTGTGACCGATTACTGAACAGAAGAAAACATCAACCGATTACTACAATTACAAATGGATTTTGCAAAGCGTTGGTGTAGTAAGCTACGACCTAAAGATAAACATAAATCTTCACAGAAAAGGGAAGTTAGAAGTAACGGAAAAGAAGGGCTAAAAGTAACAAGTGAAGAAGCACCTTCAAATGCAACTAAACAGAAAGTCGAAGCTGCTAAACAGTATATAGAAAAACACTACAAGGAGCAAATGAAGAATCTGAATGAAAGAAGAGAACGGTATGTAACTAACTATGTATGAATTTTCTTGAAACAACAAAACAATCTTCTTAAACATCTTGAAAAGAAAACATGTTGTTGATGTAGGCGTAATGTACTTGAGAAGAAATTAGCTGATTCAGAAGTCTCTGAAGAAGAACAAAACAATCTTCTTAAACACCTTGAAAAGAAAGAAACCGAATACATGCGTCTTCAAAGGCATAAAATGGGAGCTGATGATTTTGAGCCATTGACAATGATCGGAAAAGGCGCATTCGGAGAGGTATTTTCGTCTTTTTCCACACATTCTCACTCACAAACGATGAAAACTCGGTCTATAACCTAAAGGGTATATTCGTCTTTCTTTCTTTTTCAGGTTAGAATATGCAGAGAGAAGACAACCGGAAACGTGTACGCGATGAAAAAACTTAAAAAGTCTGAAATGCTTCGTAGAGGACAGGTAGAAGGGTATTTTAGTCAATTCTCAATGGTTTCTTGTGTTTCAAAATGTTTCAAAATCGATTTTTTTTGTAGGTTGAACATGTGAAAGCAGAAAGGAACTTACTTGCAGAAGTTGATAGCAATTGCATTGTTAAACTTTATTGTTCATTTCAAGATGAAGAATTTTTATATCTTATAATGGAATATTTACCTGGTGGTGATATGATGACTTTACTCATGCGAAAAGACACATTAACAGAAGATGAAGCTCGATTTTATGTTGGTGAAACCGTTCTTGCAATTGAATCCATTCACAAACATAATTATATTCATAGGTTTGTTACATAACTTCTCTTTTTTACTTCATTTTATAAAGTAGCAACTAGCAAGAAGAATAATCTTTTTTATTTTTTTTTATTTTTCTAAATGTTGCAGGGATATAAAACCGGACAATTTGCTGCTTGATAAATTCGGGCACATGAAATTGTCTGATTTTGGATTATGTAAACCATTAGATTGCAGTAATCTTCAAGAAAAAGATTTTTCTAGTGGAAATAATTTAAGTGGGGCCCTTCAAAGTGACGGGCGCCCTGTTGTACCAAAACGCACACAACAAGAGCAATTGCAGCATTGGCAAAGGAATAGAAGGATGCTTGTAAGTCAAACTTTGACTTTGACCATGGAAAGTCAAACTTTCTTCTTTTAAACTTCTTAATAACAATTTTTTTATTATAAAATCTTTGTAGGCTTATTCTACTGTTGGGACACCTGATTATATTGCTCCTGAAGTTTTATTGAAGAAAGGATATGGAATGGAGTGTGATTGGTGTGTAATATTTTATATTTGGTGTCTTAAAAAGAAATATATATTTATAATTTTATATATAAAGAAATAAATTTTGGGTTTTGTTTTATTGCTTTACAGGTGGTCTCTTGGGGCAATTATGTATGAAATGCTTGTTGGGTACCCACCCTTTTATTCAGATGAACCAATGTCTACTTGTAGAAAGGTAAATTATTTGTTTATTTAATTTATTTTTATTATTTATATCTGTATTAATTAATGTTTATAAATTGAATAAATTACAGATAGTGAATTGGAGGACTCATTTAAAATTTCCAGAAGAGGCTAAATTGTCTCCAGAAGCAAAAGATCTTATTTGTAAACTTTTATGCAATGTTGAAAAGAGACTTGGAACTAAAGGCGCTCATGAAATTAAGGTATTGTGTGAGACTGATTTCTGTGAAAAAGACGAAAATGCCCTCCTGATTTTTGTCATCTCTTTATAGGCGCATCCATGGTTCAAGGGTATAGAATGGGAAAAGTTGTATCAAATTGAAGCTGCATTTATTCCAGAAGTAAATGATGAGTTGGATACCCAAAATTTCGAGAAATTTGAAGAGGTGATTTTTATTTTTATTTTTATTTTTGCTTACAGTATTTTGTTAATTTTAATGTGATAAAATTGCAGGGTGATAATCAAATTCCTTCTTCAACAAAATCAGGTCCTTGGAGAAAGGTTAGTAAAAAACTAAATGTCATGGTTTAATAATTTCTAGTTGAATTAAATTAAGCTTGGCTATTTTATATAAAAATACATCTTTTTCAAATATAATGAATTGGTTATATAACAAATATAATGAATTGGTTATATAACAAAATAAAAAACTACATCTTTTTATTTTGTTTTATAAATATGCACCAATTAACATGTAACTAAATGTAACATGCTAACATTAAAAAAAGAACATATCACATGATTTGTTGCCAATAATTTATGACAATTCTAAAATTGAAACATGATTGTGCTTTTTTTACATAAATGTTAATCTAATTGTGTCAAGTGAAGTCTAGTATTAAATCTTCTCTTGACAAAGACATTTGAATTATTATTTCATGTATTTTTTTCTGTAAAAATTTGGGAATAAAATCTATCATTTAAATTTATACAGAAGCAACCCCATGAGATTCTTTAAATCAGCTAACAAAAAAAGTAGGAAATATGATACATATGATAAAATAAATGTTTAAATTGTTTTTCCGACGGGTGTTTTTTTTCTTGAAAAAGGAACTTTAGATTTATTCAAGCTACCGTACATGTCTAATAATTATTATATTAATAAATCTCCGATGTATTCTCTTTTATGCATAATAATTATATTTAACATTTTTACAACGGATTTTCTTTTATGGATAATATTATACGTACATTTTTACGACAGATAATAATTATATGTACATTTTTACGACGGATTTTCTTTTATGTATAATATTATACGTACATTTTTACGACAGATAATAATTATATGTACATTTTTACGACGGATTTTCTTTTATGTATAATATTATACGTCCATTTTTACGACAGATAATAATTATATGTACATTTTTACGATGGATTTTCTTTTATGGATATAATTATACTTTCATTTTTACAACAGATTTTCTTCTATGGATAATAATTATATTAAATAATTAAAATTTCTGACTTGATTCATTCAGTAAATTATTTTGCCAACCATACTTGTCTAACCAATTTTTTAATCCATTTTGTTGGTATTTTAACAAATTCTATGAGATATTTTCCTTCTTGGTCTTTGGTGTTGTAATTTCATTGTATTTTTCTTTTTTCTTTTTTTTATTGCAGATGCTGTCTTCAAAGGATGTAAATTTTATGGGGTACACCTACAAGAACTTTGAAATTGTAAATGAACATGAAGTTCCAGGAATCGGTAATTACATAACACAATTAAATCATTCTTTTTTAAATTCATTGACATGATCTTAATTAATTATTTAAAAAAAAATAATTAATTTTCAGCTGAGTTGAAGAAGAAGAGTACAAAACCTAAGAGGCCAACAGTGAAGTCACTATTTAGTAAGATCTCTCTTTTCATCCATGAACTATTTTCAATATTTACCTCCTTTAATGTTTAATCTCAAAAAATGCAAAAAAATAGTATTGTACTTTAATTTATTTTTTATTATAGCATCTTACTTTCATTTCTTTCCATTACAGCATTATACTTTTAACTTTTTTCTTGTTAAGACATTGTACTTTAAAAATCTACCGAATTAGAGCATTGTACTTTCAATTTTTTTAGGCCAAAATTTCATAAAAACCACTGTAGTTTGGATTTTTTCGGAAGAATATTTTTCTGATTTAACCATTTTTTTATTTTTTCTTTGAAAAAAAACGACTATAGTTATAGTTTGGAATTTGTTTTGTTTAACCGCCTTAATTTTTTATTTTATGATTTAACCATTAAAACTTTGAATTTGAAGAAAAAATCAACTTTAACCACAAAAATATTATTCTGATGTTTTTTTTTTTTTTTTTTTTTTTTTTTTTTTTTTTGCAATTCATTGCCGGAAACCGTTACATTGGTTTTTTTGAAAAAATAAAAATAAAATCCGGCTAAATCCACAATATATATATATATATATATATATATATATATATATATATATATATATATATATATATATATATATATATATATATATAGTGGTTTTTATGGAATTTGGCCTTTTTTTATTAGGACATTGAAAGAACTATTCAAGCACGCCAATAAAAATTGCTATAATTGGGTAGATTTTTCAAAGTATAATAAATAAATAAATAAATAATAAATTGTTTTTTTTTTTAATTACAGAAGAAGAAACGGATTCAACTTCCTCTCAACAAACTCAGGGAAGCTTTTTAAACCTGTTGCCTAGGCAACTAGAAGTCTCAAAGAAAGACGAGTCCAAATGAATTGTTATTTACTCATATGTTGATAACAGTCACATAGCCATAGTTTTTATAAAAAAAAAAAAAAAAAAAGAAAAGAATCAAAAGCAATGTGTTTACATGTGGGTAAATACAAGAATGAAAGATGGATTTGAAGTTTGTTCAATTTGTTTGATATATTATGGATGAGCGATGATGGGTTTGAAGTTTGAAGGTTTTTTTTTTTTTTTTTTTTTTTTTTTAATTTTTTTTTTGGGTTTTGGGGTGTCGTTGTAAATTGGTTTCTTGGATTGTGTATATTTGTTTTAGTTTTACTACTTGTAATTGGCGTGTAACTTATGCCCAATTGTGAGAGTAAAAAGTAAAAACCTTTATGGGATTTTATTGTTGTTGAAAGATGAAGGTAGTGACAGCTTTTGTTTTGCCAATTATGTGCCAAAAGAGTATTGTTCAACATTGTGGGGTCTCTACATGGTCTTTATTTTTCGGTTTAAATATATAGCATTGTATAGTACTAATGTTTTTTTATAGCAATTATTGATGATGAATGTCAAGAGGGTATTCATGGAAAGAAAAGAGATCGGGAGGGTGTTTGTCTTATCTTTTTATAAATTTATGGGTGAGATTAATAAAATACTTTTTCTATCCAACAATAGTGTGAATTTGAGTTCAATGCACTCAAACACGTTATAAGTTTACCCAATGTTCTAAACCCCGGATTGACCTGGCTGGTTGGACCGTAACCTGTAACCTGTTGAAGAGCCCGGATCAATTGTGATCGGGTTTTTGTCAATTTCTGAATCGGATTGAACCGGCTG
The DNA here is from genome assembly GCA_023525715.1 of Cichorium intybus. NCBI lineage: Eukaryota > Viridiplantae > Streptophyta > Magnoliopsida > Asterales > Asteraceae > Cichorium > Cichorium intybus. The sequence continues at coordinate 89,947,670 of CM042016.1, read as the reverse complement.
TATTTCTCAAAAACTTAGTTGGACCGTTGACCCGAAACTGTTAAAAACCTGGGTTGACAAAAAAATTAAAATTTGAGTTTCAAAAACTAAAACTTGGACTTAAAAACCGGGTTAAAGAGTTCAATGCTTAAGCTTTTAAAATTAACCTCCATTGGTTTGCACCAAAAAGGTAGAATGCATTGTTTTTGTTTTATAAATATATAATTATGTAGGAAAATATAAAATATAACGAAAGTTTTGGAATCCGGGTTGACTCAATGGTTGGACCGGTTGACCCATGACCGGTAATCATATTGGGTTAACCAAAAAACCCAAGTTTTAAAACATTAAATTCACCATGTTCTGTCTTGTCATGCCATTTGTAACAAAAGAGACAAAAAAGAATGTTCTTGGTTAATTTGAAGGACTAGAGTCTAGACATATTCTTTAAGTTTATTCTTGAAGATGGGGAAGAGGGATTTTTTGTGCTCTCTTGTTTTATCTTTTTTGGGTTGGAAAAATATAGTTATATTCGATTAGGTTTGGAGTTAGTCATAGTCAATGCACACTAAATGTAATAGAAGTAAAAGACCGGTGTCTTGTCATGACATTTAACAATCCAACAAAACAATGTGATCTTATTAAATGCCATCTCTTTGAATTTAAGATGGAGTGTTAAAGAATGACAAGAAGTTGTGCAATCAACTTCTTAGAAGTTTAGGAAGTTGGTTTATGTACTTATGTAAGTCGTTTTAAGTACCGTGCTACATTAAAGACACTAGCAATTCAAGGTTTTCTATTAAAATCATCACATAATAATGAGAAACCATGTACATAAATAAAATTTAGGTTATTTTTATTATACTTTTCTTAATTGCTTAAAATTTGGCCTACAATGCTAATAGCGTACTCCAATATATACTTCTAGAATATTAGAGCATGTTCCAATATATACTTCTAGAATATTAGAGCATGGTCAAGCATACATGACATGTGGCAATGTAGACCTACCCTAATGTTTGGCAAAAAGGTACGCTCGGGTCCTTAAGTTACCAATATGATAAAAGGTAGCTTGATCGACAAAATATATGTTTCATCCACTACAGTGCTAATACGACAAAAGGCATCCATGATCCCACGATCTAGGTTATGATGAGTAACCATCTACTACCGTATCGTAGAATACCATAGGTTAGGACGTTAGGTATAATTGGGTTCGTGACCGGCCCAAATCTATTAAAACCGAAAACCGAAAATGCAATGATACTAGAATCGGAAACCGGACCCAGACCGGGGTGATCAGGTCCGGTTACGGGACCGGGTTTTCGGTTTTCTAACCGGTTTGGACCGAAAGAGCTGGGGTATGGTATGGACCAAAAACCAGGTTTTGAACCGAGTATAGAACCGGAACCGGGTATGGGCCGAAAGATAGGGCGAGCAAAACCAAAAAACCGAAAAAACCGACACCGAAAAGCCGAAACCAAACCCAAACCATCAATTTTGGGTTTGGATTTCTAAAAACAAAAAAAAATCGGTTTGGGTTCAGTTTTATAGAACTCACCTACCCATTAAAACTGAACCAATCCATTAGTAAAACCCATCATAATCGATTTCACCCTGCTGATAGTCTGATACAATTGCACAACATTTTCTTTTGGGCACTGTCCCCTTTTCTTGTTTTGCTGCTGGATTGAAGACGATTATAAAGACGACTTAGAGCCATACGAATTACGAAGACGAAGACCAGCAAAGGAGCAATCGAAATTGGAAAGGCCATGATTTCTCATCTTTGTCTCGCTAACTTGTCCAGTTTTCTCATCTTTGTCTCGTCCTATCGAAAAATGGGTTGAAAATCGAAAATTGAAAAATTGGGTTGAAAACCGAAAACCTACTAATCCATGAGTTGAAACCGAAAAAACGAAAATCAGGGGCGGAACTGATATAGGGCACAGGGTGGACGTGCCACTACTCAACTTTTTCGGCGCAGTGGAAAAAATTTTAGAAAAATTACGACGTACTGTAAATTTTACGACGTGCTACCCCTAATATATCGGGTGTACCCCTAAATACATTTTCTGGTACCGCCACTGACGAAAACCCACCCAAAAAAACCAAACCCATTCAAAAACCGAATCCCCTGGGTTTGAAAATGCTAAAACTGAACTTATGGGTTTGAGTTCGGTTTTAGCCAAAAACCGACCCATGCTCACTCCTACCGAAAAAACCGAGCATGAAACTGAAAAAATCTATTCAACCAGGTTTTGAACCGTAAAAACCGCAATACCCGTGAAAAATCACAAAAGGCGAAATAACAATACAAAACACTAATTCTTTCTACGTTGATGATATATAAACGAAATGAGTACATAGCTAATGACAAGTTACAACTTACAAATATCAAAATGTGATGTAATTCGTAAATATGTCTAACATATTTAGTAATAACAAATTAACAATAAACAATAGCAAAGTCAAATAACATTAAGGTTTTCAAAATAAAATTAACTTCCTACTAAATATGTCCAAGTTACCGAATACCAATCATAATATCACTTACAAACAAAAACCGGTAACCAATAAATTGATTAATAACAAACTACTCGATAATCTCTACTGCTTTTTCCCATTTTCACTTTTATTAAGTAAAGTGTCCTCGGAAATATAAACGAAGTAGGAAGTTAATAGTATATAATTAACAGTTTGTTAATAAGGCTGGAGGGAGTGGTTAGCATGTTCAGCACATGCTAAACTATGCCACGTTACCATTTAGCACATGCTGACAAAAAATGGTGGTAGTAGTCAATGCATGCTGAACTTCATGCTAAACTATTTTATTAAATCTATTTTTTAAATTATTTATATTATTAAAACCAAATATAAAATAAAAAAGTACCATCTCATTAAAATTAAAATGCATTACATTAAAATTAATAACATAAATTAAAACATAAATTAAAACTTAAAACAAACAAATTTAAACTACAAACTACTCATCGAAGTGATATCCCAATTGCCTCGCTGCATCCTTCTTCATTTCCATCGTGATTTGGTACTCGAACCCCGTCTTCCCCGATATGTCTTATTGTAGGATTTTCCGTAGCTGCATAGTCTGCTTGATCTTCAAGTTAGATTGCTTGATCAATTGAGCTTCCTTGAACGCCTCAACATTGCCGGACAAAGCCATTATATCTTCATGCACACTACTATTTGTGCTAGTGCTAGTGGCTTGGCTTTTGCCTCTTGTCTTTCTCTTTGCTTCATCACGTCCCATGTGACGTGGCGGATCATTATTGAGGTTGAAGCCAACACTTGGATCCGAGGAAGGGGATTGTGTGGATTCAGAAACTTTGTGCCTCTTTGATAAGTGGACAACAAATTGGTCAAAGGACTCTAGCTCTCTCCACTTATTGTAGTCTTTGACCGCACGCCAAAAGACCTCTTGGTTAAAGTGAGTACCATATTGGGCATGGTACAAGAGCCTCGCTTGAGCCATAACATCGTCACCATTGGCTCCACTTTGTCTTTGCCTTTCAACTTCGGCATGGCACCCTTGGAATTCCATTGCACTTTTGTTGCAAGTGCGCCACTTTGAATAAAGTGAATTGGGATTGAGGTAGCTGGAACCCATTCGTCTACACCAACTATTCCACACCTTCACTTTGAAGGCGTTTGTAGTTTGGTTGATCCCTGTCTCGGCTTCTTGCGAGCAATCCACCCATGCTTCGCCCAAAGCTCGGACCTCATCATCATGCCAACTGATCCTAGGGGCTTTGCCTTTGTTAGTTGGCCCAGTCTCTTCTTCTTCTTCTTCTTCTTCTTCTTCTTCTTCTTCTTCTTCTTCTTCTTCTTCTTCTTCTTCTTCTTCTTCTTCAGCTTGTTCGGGTTCTTCTTCATCATCATCTGAGTTGTATTGTTCTAGGCGGCGGGGTGCATTTCTTAAAAATTGGGAGTTAGGAGTGAATTGGAAAAGTGATTATAGTGGTGGAGACATTTGTTGTGAAAACATTTGTGGTGGTGTTGGTTGTGTTGGAGATGGTTGTGGTGAAGAAGCTTGTTGTAACCAATTGTTGACATATTGGTGTTGCATACCCCAATATTGACCATATGCCATCGAAGGGTCAACCGGTTGAGGTACATAACATCCGGCCGGAGGGGTTGCAATTGAAGTAGTGGCAGATGCTTTGGATGATTTGGTGTTTTTGTTTTGGCTTGAAGACATGTTGATTGAACTTTGAGAGTGATTTTGGAAGAAGAGAGGGGATGATTGTGTGAATAAAAGAGTAGAAGGGTTGTGTTTATATAGAGGAAGATGTAACGGCTAGTTTTTTAAAAAAAAAAACGGCTAGGTTTTTTATAAAAAATTTTGAATTTTATAAAGGTTTTTGTAAAGGTTTTAAAAGATTTTGGTTTGGAAAATGGAAAAGTAGCCGTCGTTACTAGCCGTTAGCGAGCTCGTTGAATTGTTGGCGAGGGAGAGGCTTGGCGAGGGCGAGGGCGAGGGTGGCGGTGTGGTTCAGCGACCTTGGCGGCTTGTTTGGCGAGGCCACTCCCTCCGGCCTAAGTAATAACAAGAAATTTTTACTTTTGGCAACGTCATCGTCGTTTAAAACGTAAACGTCTTTAATTTTGTCCGCAATTGGCTTCCTTGATTTGCGTACCTAATCTTGGATGCAAACTAAAGCCTCAACTATAGGTGTGGCCAAGTTGGTTTGGTGATCGTTATAGATTAAAGGGCATAGCGTAGGCGTACTTGGGAACAACATGACTTTTCATCTTCCCAGTTCCGGGTCCAAGAATTGGAAAACCGGTTTCCTGCAAATTGAACCCGGTTCGGAAAAGTGTGTTTGCTAGAACCAAAAACCATACTAGGAAACCCTATACTGATTTCAGTTTCGTTTAGTTTTTCGATTACGAATATCATACCTATTTGTAAACGGTACATATTTCTTCAAATAATCGATGTGCCAACGGTTTTCTACTCACCGATATGAGGTCCGTTTTGATCTTGAATTTCTCAAGAAATTGGACCATACGAATTACTAAGATAGAAGTTTTTCAAGCCTCAAAACTCCTTCCTTGAACAAAACGTCATCAAATACGTAGTACAAAGATGGTTGAATTTTGGATTTCATGTTAAAAATGTAAAAACATTGATGCAAAGAAACATAAAAATCAAACTTATATGCTTTTTATAACGTATAAATTGCAAGTGAAAAAGACATAGTTTAGTCAAATTTTATGTTAAAAAAGGCGTTAGAATAAAAACATCGATCTTAATATTACCCAATTTAAAAAAAATAATAATACGAAACGGCGTCGTTTGTTTCATTATTTACGGTCCATATAGCCAATAGCCATATAGGCGACTTGTTGCCCTGTTACAAAATACACAGCCCTAATAAATCAAAGATCAGACCATCTTCCTCATCTGCGTTCCTCTTTCTCGCTCAGCGATACAAAGGTTTCCGCCTAGCTCTTTTCCTCTTGCTCTATAATGTATTAGTTTTTCTTGAGTATTAAGTTATTAACTAACCTCTTTTCTCGGCTGCTCTCATCACCGTCGATCTCAGGAGCTCCGGCGAACAGTTTCTTGGGCGAAGAAGACCTTCCGACGACAACCATTACCTTTCCTGCCAGGTTCAACACTGCTTCTTAATTACATCAGTTTTTAATTGCCTGTGGCTTTGTAGTAGTTTTTTCTCTGTTTGATTTGACAATTTCAGCGTCCTTTTCAATTGATTAGGTTTTCTTCTTTGGCTGTAGACAGGCATTATTTACCACATGATAGGACTCGCAATAGTTTCTTCTTGCCCTGCATCATTGAATTGCTTATCTCTTCTAATAATTTCGGTTTATCTCTAGACATGGTTGTGCATCTGAATTCGTTACGTTGAAAGTTGAAACTAAAAATCTCCCAATTCCAGAGTTTATCAGTTTCTTAGTTAGTATGTAGTTTCAACTGGTATAAATTCGAAAGATTAACTACTAGAAACATATAAGATATAACCGATAATTCCATTCTTTTGTATGTGTTAACGTTGGTTTGGTAGTTGAATATTGGAACTCTAAGGCCCTGTTTGTTTATCTTTTAATTGAGTTATTAAATGGTAAACTCTGAATCAAAAGATTAAGAGCGTTTGTTTAACTCTTAATTTTTACCACTTAATTTAAAAATACCCTACTTATTCACTAGAGACGCATCTTCCCAAAATGCCCCACCTCTTCCGCCTCCAACATATGAACCGGGTGAAAAAAAACCCTACACTTCTCCACTACGCTTCTTCTCCTCTCCACCTCTTCTCCCACGCTTCTCCTCTCCGCCGTCTGTACTCGCCGATTCTCTTCTAGCCGGCGACTCCATTGCCGCCGCCGCTGCTCTCCAACTTCCGGTTCTCTTCAGCCATCGCCAGTGTCGCTCTCGCCACCCCTTAATTCTTTCGGTTTCTTCCACAGTCCAGGTAACAAAATCGATTCTTTACCTTCAAAAAAATGAACGAATCATATCCCCTTCTTCTTCTCGATCACAAGCGTCGGAGGCTGCTACCTCGATCGTGGCTACTTCTGTCGCACGTGATGGAATGCATGAACCTGCAATAGACATCAATTTCCCCCTTTTTATGTTCTTGAAAATTTTCCCCTTTCTTATGTTCTTTATCAGATTTTTTATGAAATGGTGTATTTGGTGATAATTTTTTTCCCGATTTCGTTATTTGATGTGTTTGATACGTGTGATATATTTGTTGAATTTTTGTTGCTGAAATATTGCTGTGTTTTATGGATTTGCTGAATTTTCATGTTGAATTTGGGGGGTAAAATGGTCATTGGCATATTTATTCAGATGTTTTAACCAAACGATATGATTTGAGTTAAGAGACAAATTTTTCAGAGCCTCTCTCTAATTCAGTCAGATCTTAATTAGATAGAGGTTGTCAAACACACCCTAAATTTGATTTTTGAATTGCTGTTCCTTCTCAATATCCATAAACAACATTCCTGTTCATAATTAGAATTCACAAAACCCTAGATATCAAGTACCTTCTTGCTGTCCATTATCCAAATCAGTGTAAAACTTTTGTTCTATCTTTTTCCAATTTACTAATGTACAACTACTTATTTCATTATCCAATTCGATACTAATCTAGAAATCTGTTATAAATTACATTACAGCATCTGAAGAATCTGATAATCTGAATTTACACCAATAGAAGCAATATGCAGGTATACTTCTCAAATCTCAAACTGTCATTAACTCATTTCTTTTCATAATTGTTTAATTTTTTTTCAAATTAATGTTTTATTTATTTATTCTCAGGCTAGTGACAGGTTTAATATAAACTCCCAACTTGAGCATCTGCAAGCTAAGTATGTAGGAACAGGCCATGCAGACATGAACAGATTGTAAGTGCTACTTTTTTTATTTTTGGTATACTTTTTACAAAGTAACATATTTATTTATTTATTTATTTTTGAAGTGAATGGGCGGTTAATATTCAAAGAGACAGTTATGCATCATATGTTGGGCATTATCCAATGCTTGCTTATTTTGCAATAGCAGAAAATGAATCAATTGGGAGAGAACGTTACAATTTCATGCAGGTATTATTTATATTATTTAATTGGATTGTTTGTTCCCGTTTGGTAAAAAAAAATATTTTTTTATTGATTTTGCAGAAAATGCTGTTGCCGTGTGGTCTTCCACCAGAAAGAGAAGATGAATAAGGGAATCAAATTCTTACAGTCGTGGTTTCAACTCTGTTTTTATGAATGAATTATGAAACTTTTTTAGTATTAATTATCAACTTGATGTGAGGATTAAAAACCATGATGGGTTTATGATGTGGATGTCACTAGTGTGTTTTATTCAGTTCAGAATCATGTTTTCGTAAAAAAAAGCAAAAAACCTTTTGTTTGGTTTTTTTAGTATTTTATGGGGTTGTTATTTTGGTTTTGGTTGAGTTATAAAACTAGAAACCATGATTTTTTTGAAATATTAGGTTAGTGGTAGGGATCAAGACATCAAGTCCCCATTGATCGGGTAAGATGTAAAAGGTAATTTTGGATGGACTTAAAGCTGTTTGATTTGCCTTTTACTGATCTTGTAAGAGGTTATGCCTGATTCAGTTCGATTCAACTGTTTGAATTGTTTTTTCATTTGATTCATCCTATTAAATAAACGGGTTGACAAAAAGATGATTACACATAGTAAAATAAGTAACAAACCTAAATAATTGTTCAAATTAAAAAAAAAAAAAAAAGGTTACAACTTAAATACAAAAAATGATACTCAAAATGTCTAATTTCTAAATAACTGAGCATCCACGTTAAATAGTCTGGTTTATTCACCAAATAGAAGATAAATATACATTAACATCAAAATAAATCTAAAACAAAAGTCGACAAATTCAACCCTAATCTAACCAAATCAATAAAGCGGATAGTGAAATTGACCCTTTATTGAGCATGTTGGAAATTTCAACCAGTTAGTTTTGTTTTGTGTTCGAATTAAGCTAAGATCTATTTAAAATGATATTAGATTTTCTTTTATAATTGTTAATAAAATAATAATTTTCTTTTATAATTGTTGAGTACCAAGTCTACATGTGTGCAGGCTGTAATGAAGACATGGAGATTTAGTTCGTAGATATTCAAAGCTTCCACAACTTAAACCTCTGTTGCCGAGTTCTTGAAGACTCAAGAGCACAACCAACCATTTAACATCAATTGCGACACGATCGCTGAATGGAATCCATTCAAACAACAATCAAAACCCTTCTGAAAAATCCAACACAAATCAAATCCAAATCTCAACTCAAACAAATCCATGCTCAAATCGTCAAAACCGTCCCCATATTCACCACAACTCTCCTCTCCATCTACTCCAAACTCAACCTCTTACCGGAATCCCTCATTCTCTTCAACACACTCCCATCTCCGCCCATTCTCGCTTGGAAGTCCATCATCAAATGCTACTCTTCCAACGCCTATTTCCTAGAATCCTTACATTGTTTCGTCAAAATGCGTGGTTTTGGACTATACCCAGACCATAATGTATTCCCTTCCGTCTTAAAATCTTGCACCCATTTAATGTATTTCAAGTTTGGGGAATCCCTTCACGCTTGTGTTATCCAATTCGGATTGGAATTCGATGTCTTCACAGGAAACGCGCTGTTAAATATGTACTCTAAGTCGCAGACATTTAGTGCACAACAGGTGTTCGATGAAAGTCCTGTGAGAACAAGAACAACAGTTGATCAAAACAAGAGTATATTAGTTACCAATATGCAAACTGTGAGAAAAGTCTTTGAAACCATGCAAAATCGAGACATTGTTTCTTACAACACACTCATTTTAGGATACACCAAAAGCAACATGTATCATGAATCCATGATGATGATTAGAGACATGAGTAATGCTAACTTGAAACCTGATGCTTTTACTTTATCAACTCTTCTTCCAATCGTTTCACAACATATGGACATTTTGAAAGGAAAAGAAATCCATGGGTATGGAGTCAAACACGGGTTTGACCAAAACGAATTCATCGTAACCGGATTATCTGACATGTATGCAAATTGTAACAAGATGCAAGATTCATATAACTTGTTTTCTTCCTTACCCAAAAAAGACATTGTTTCATGGTGCTCAATCATCTCAAGATACGTCCAAAACGGTCTTTTTGACGAGGGTTTGACTTTATTCCGCGAAATGTTGACTTCAAACATCAAACCGGTTCCAATTTCTTTTTCCAGTATTATCCCCGCGTGTGCACATTTAACCGCATTACCATTAGGCCAACAACTCCATGGGTACATAATTAGAAACCATTTTGACAAAAACATATTCATATCAAGCTCACTTGTTCACATGTATGCTAAATGTGGAAACATCAAAATCGCTAAAAAAATCTTTAATCAAATAAACCATCATGATTTAGTGTCATGGACATCCATGATCATGGGCTATGCTTTACATGGCCATGTCCATGATTCCATTACTTTATTCAAACAAATGGAAATTAAAAAAATCCAACCGAATTCCGTTTCCTTTTTAGCTGTGTTAACCGCGTGTAGCCATGCGGGAATGGTGAATTCCGGTTTGAAGTTTTTTGAAAAAATGGTGAAAGATTATAAGATAATTCCCGAATTTGAACATTATGCGTGTATGGTGGATCTTTTTGGTAGGGTAGGGGAATTAGAGGCGGCTTTAGGGTTTATAAAAAGTGTACCGGAAAATAAAAGAGGTGGTTTGTGGTTACCGTTGTTGGCGGCGTGTAGGGTTTATAAAAATGTGGAATTGGCTGAAAAGATTGAAGGGTATTTATGGGATTTTGATGATGAGAAAAAGGGTGTGTGTGTTTTGTTGTCAAATGTGTATTTTGAAGTTGGAAGGTATAAAGATTCGGGAAAGGTGAGAAGTATGGTGGGAAAGAACGGGAATGGAAAGGAACCGGGGTGTAGTTGGATTGGAATCGGGAATAAAGTTTGTACTTTTGTTTCCGGAGATGGATTTCGTTCGGATTATGATGGAATTGTTAAAACATTGGATTTGATTTTTGGAGAGATGGAAAACGAAGGAATGGAATCTATTGAATGAATTGGAATTGGAATCGGAAAGTTTGGAAACCAAACGGTTATGAATGGAATGGAATATCGGATTCCGCCAACCGATTGATTGGATTTTGTTGCAAATTTATAGTTAGCATGTTCAATTTGTATTCCTCTTATGTGTTTTATTAGATTTTCTTGAAATGTGTTAGAAGATAGAGCAATTACTAAGTGGATAAAAGGGTCATTTGATCTTGAATTTAAATTGTATATATATATATATTTTTTGTAATAGAGGGTATGTTAGATTGGATTAAAATATGATACTGATGGATCAAATTAGAAAAGAAAGAAAGATTGTGATAGATTGACCGACTGATTCACTTCTCATTCCTCAATGGTTACAAGAAATCCCACTTTTGAGAGGGGGACACTCTCCAGAACACGTAACAGACAAAATCTACTCTCCTCTCTCCCTTCTCCCCTTCTATAGTAACCTGGTGTAACTAACCCCCCTCCTCAACCGAAACTAACTACTTTATTTATTGAAAAGACTAAACTGCCCCTCCCAAATCAGGTTGTACTTCTGTCCCACTTATTCACTTTTTACCCTCTCTTTCTTCTACCATACGTATACAGGACAGGTGGGTGTGCATCAATACTTCCCCCCAAAACTTTCACCTTGTCCTCAAGGTGAAAAGCAGGAAATGCAGCATTGAAAAGTTGGAAATCCTCCCATGTTGCTTCAAATAAAGGTAATCCTTTCCATTGAATTAGAACCTCGGAATCACCATTACATTTCTTTCGCATCTGTAACACCTGGTCTGGTTCAACTAGTAATTCCAATTCTTCTGACAAATTAGCAGGTAATGTGTTAGATGCAAGCGAAGAGCCTATAGCACGTCTGAGTTGTGATACATGAAAAACCGGATGCAATTTGGATGAAGTGGGTAATTTCAGTTTATAAGCGACGTGTCCCACTTTTTCCAACACTTCAAAAGGGCCATAAAATCGTGCAGAAAGTTTCTGGTTACTGTGTTTTCGAAGAGACTTGAGTCTATATGGTTGTAATTTCAAAAAAACTTGATCTTGTGGTTCAAAATTCTCATCTTTACGGTGTTTATCGGCTTGCATTTTCATCCGTTGTTGTGCTTTCAATAAATTGAACCGTAATTCATCTAATAAATTGTCCCTTTCTAATAATGTGGCTTCCACGGTTTGTACTGTACAAGTTCCTTCTTTGCACTTCAAAATCTTAGGTGGGTCTCTTCCATATAGTGCTTTGAATGGTGTACATTGTAATGAAGCATGATACGTAGTGTTATACCAAAATTCCGCCCACATTAAACACTTCTTCCAATGTTTAGGCTTGTTGGACACGAAACACCGCAAATATTGTTCCAAACATCGATTTACTACTTCGGATTGGCCGTCTGATTGTGGATGATATGCTGTCGAATAACATAATTTTGTGCCTTGTTTTCTAAAGATCTCTTTCCAAAATTGACTTAGAAATATCTTGTCTCGATCCGTGATAATTGAAAGTGGAATGCCATGTAAACGTACAACTTCGTGTATAAAAACATCCGCCACTTGTTGCGCCGTGAAAGGATGTTTGAGAGGTATGAAATGACCGAATTTACTTAACCGATCCACCGTAACTAAAATAGTGTCATAACCTTCCGATTTTGGTAACCCTTCTACAAAATCCATTGTAATTGAATCCCAAACTTGCATCGGAATGTCGATCGGTTGCAATAATCCCCTTGGTGACCCATTTAAAACTTTGTTTTGTTGACAAACCGAACAAGCATTAACAAATTCTTTAATTTGTCTTTTCATACCCACCCAAAATAGTTCGGATGAAATTCTTTGGAATGTACGTTCTATCCCGGAATGACCACCCATGAAAGAGGCATGAAATTCTTCTAGAATAATATTGATTAAAGACGAGTGTTGAGATAATACTAACCGATTTTTGTACCAAAGTAATTCGTTACGAACTTCAAAACCTTGATGAGTCGCGGTGTTTGATAAAATATCTTCTTTGATTGTTTTAAGGAACGAGTCTTTTTCTACTTCGGTTTTAAGCAACTCCCAATCTCGCCATTGTGGGCCACCCATCACCGATAACTCGAGGTCCTTTCGTGACAAGGCATCTGCAACTTTGTTGGTGATACCCGGTTTATAAAGGATTTCAAAATCGTAGCCAAGTAATTTTGTCACCCACTTTTGATATTGAGGCTCAATAATCCGTTGATCCAAAAGGAATTTCAAGCTTTGTTGATCGGATTTGACTACGAATTTCCGCCCCAACAAATACGGTCTCCATTTATCAATAGCAAAAACGATCGCCATGAGTTCTTTTTCATATATCGCCTTTTGTCGGGCCCGTGTACCCAAAACTTGGCTAAAAAAAGCGATTGGTTTGTTATCTTGCATTAAAACTGCTCCAAGACCGCCCCCGGATGCATCCGTCTCGATAACAAATGTTTTAGAAAAATCCGGTAGTGCTAATACCGGTGCCGATGTCATCGCATTTTTTAAAAGTTCGAACGATAAAGTTGCATCTTCATTCCAAACAAAATTATTTTTCTTAAGTAGTTCGGTTAACGGTTTTGCCAAATTCCCGTATCCGCGAACAAACTTTCGGTAATATCCCGTTAATCCAAGAAAACCCCGTAATTGAGTTATGTTATTAGGTCTTGGCCAAGTCAAAATTGCATTGATTTTCATGTTATCCATTTCAACACCCTCTTGCGAAATAATATGACCCAAATAACCTATTTTTCGTTTAGCGAATTCACACTTCTTCTTGTTCGCGTAGAGGTTTTGATCTTTCAACACTTGTAAAACTTGTTTTAAATGTTTCACGTGATCTTCTTGAGTTTGGCTATAAATCAAGATATCATCGAAAAACACTAAAACAAATTTTCTTAAAAATGGTTTGAAAATGTCATTCATCAACGATTGGAATGTAGCGGGTGCGTTTGTGAGGCCAAAAGGCATAACCAAAAATTCGTAATGTCCCTCATGTGTTCTAAAAGCGGTTTTTGGAACATCTTCTTCTTTCATACGAATTTGGTGATAACCCGCTTTTAAATCCAATTTTGAAAAATATTGTGCCCCATGTAATTCATCTAGTAATTCATCTATAATTGGAATCGGAAATTTGTCGGGAATTGTACCTTTATTGAGTGCCCGATAATCGATACAAAAACGCCAACTTCCGTCTTTCTTTTTCACAAGTAAAACGGGGCTCGAAAAAGCGCTTTTGCTGTTTTGAATAATACCCGTTTCCAACATTTCCGTCACCAATTTTTCAATCTCGTTCTTTTGAAATTGAGGGTACCGGTAAGGTCTAATGTTAATGGGTTCTACCCCATTTTTAAGTGAGATACCATGTTCCGCATTCCTTATTGGTGGCAAGCCTTTTGGTGTCTTGAACACTTCCTCATATTCGTTTAGCACTTCGGTAATCATTAAGGGACATTCTTCACTTTTGTTATTATCTTCTTCGATATTACCCAATTCAATAAGTAATCATTGGCCTTCTTGTTGTATGGTCTTTATCATAGATTTCAATGATACTAACGATCGTCCCAAGGCTTTATCCCCTTGTAACTTGACTATCTCACCTTTCCAATTAAACTTCATAATTTGTGCTTGCCAATCGACTTCGGTTTTTCCCAACGTCACTAACCATTGCATTCCCAAAATGACATCCGAATTTCCCAATTTGATGGGTAAAAATTCCTCCTTAATCTCAATGCCTTGCACCCATAATGAGATATCCCTACACAATCCTTGACCACCCACATTTGTACCCGTTCCCATAGAAATATTGTAATCTTTCGTCGCGGTAACTTTCAAATTGATCTTTTTCACCAACTCAATCGAAATAAAATTGTGAGACGCCCCACAATCCACCATCACTACTACTTTTTGGTTTCCAATAATACCCTCCATCTTCATTGTCTTTGGTGTGGTCAACCCAATTATCGAGTTCAACGACACCTCGATATGTCCCTCTTTTATAACCGTTGCTAATTCCGCGTTATCATCCTCCATTTCGGCCTCGTCTATGTCATTTTGATCTTCTTCATCTTGTATTATCACAACATTCAATTCTTTTTTCTTGCATATATGACCCGGTTTATACTTTTCATCACAACGATAACATAATCATTGGGTTCGTTTTTGTAACAATTCGGTCTCGGAGAGTCTTCTAAAATTGCCACTCTTGTTTTCGTTTCCAGCAGTTTTGTAACTTGTTTCAAAAATTTTCTTATCTTCTGAACTTTGATCACTGAATTTTTTGAAATTGGTTTTGTAAAACCCGTTTTTGTGCACCAATTTATTTTTTTCTTCAATTTTCTCAGCAATCTCCATGGTCTGATGCAATCCTTTTGGCCCAAGAATTCTCAATTCGGCCCGAATATCTGATTTTAGCCCATTCATGAATTGACCCACAAAAACCTCATCACTTATCCCTTCTAATGGAGCCGCCAATGCAATGAATCTTCGTTTATACTCTTTCACTGTGGATTCTTGCTTCACCGCCAAGAATTGTTCCGTCAACGTATCCTCAGTTGAAGATCGAAACTGTAGTAGAATCAAATCCTTGAGTTCTTCCCATCTTCTTATTCTCCTTCGTTTGTTTTCCCACTGGAACCAATTTAGAGCATCGCCTTCAAATGCGATTATCGCAACCTCTAACATTTCTTCGTTTGAAAGTCGATTCAGGGAGAAGTAACGTTCCGCCCTCAAAATCCAATTATCGGGATTGGACCCTTCAAAGATTGGAATTTCGAGTTTTCTTCCCTTGATTGCTAAAAAAGACTGCGATTCTAAAGTTCTAGGGTTGTACCTTTGACGAAATTCACCGTCAGATGCCCTCAGATTGTAATTTTCTGATGCTGATTTTGATCGATCATCTCTTTCAGTCGGCGTGTGTTGATGAAATTCAGCTCCGGTTGGCGTGGGTTTGCTTGATTCAGGTTTGTTTTTGTCTAAATTTTCTGCAACATTGTTCAGCTGAGTTAATTGCATCATAATCATCTTCAAACTGCCACCGATCTCTTCAAACCGGTTTTCAATTTTTTCTGAATTCTCTTTTAAGTTTCCTTCGATTGATTCTAGCTTAGAATCAAATCGATTTTGATTGGACTGAATTTTGGCAATTGCACCTTCCATTTCTTCTACCCGACTGTTTATGGATCGAGTCCCCATAGAGAATCGAAACTGCTCTGATACCAATTTGATGGATCAAATTAGAAAAGAAAGAAAGATTGTGATAGATTGACCGACTGATTCACTTCTCATTCCTCAATGGTTACAAGAAATCCCACTTTTGAGAGGGGGACACTCTCCAGAACACGTAACAGACAAAATCTACTCTCCTCTCTCCCTTCTCCCCTTCTATAGTAACCTGGTGTAACTAACCCCCCTCCTCAACCGAAACTAACTACTTTATTTATTGAAAAGACTAAACTGCCCCTCCCAAATCAGGTTGTACTTCTGTCCCACTTATTCACTTTTTACCCTCTCTTTCTTCTACCATACGTATACAGGACAGGTGGGTGTGCATCAGATACATTTTGTATTTTTTTAGGCAAAATGCAGAAAAGCACCACCTATTATTAGCAGATATATATGTAGAAAAAACCTTGCAAAATTTTTGTGGTTATAAAAACTTGGTTGCTAAAAAGAAGTTTATTAAAAGTTGGTAGCTAAAAAACCGAAAAATGCAAAACTTTGTTACTATTTTTAGGTATAAGGACCAATTCTGCAATATTGAATTATTAAACTTGGTTGCTAAGAACAATTTTATTAAAAGTTCGTTGCCAAAAAACAGAAAACAGAAAATTTGGTTGCTAAATTTTTAGGTTAAAATAGGGTTATTTATAAGTAGGTTGTTAAAAAACATACAAATTGTTAAGTTTGTTGGTAATTAACATAAAATGGTTGTGAAGAAAATCATCTTATATTGCAATATAATCATTCAAATGCAGCAAACTCACACAAGTGATTTCAAATAACAGAAATATTCAAATTACAGGAAATTCCAGATTACAAAAAGTTTAACAAATGGCCATTAATTGTAGAAAATTACAAAAAATGACCATTTACAGGAAATTCCAAAAAAATACAAATTACAAGAAATTACAAAATTAAACAAATTGGTCTGTCAAATTGACGACTTCTATATTTATTTTTCAAAAGTAGGTTGGTAATAACACCAGATACTGTTTCACATCATATACAAAAAAAACACAAAGTAGGTTGCTAATATAAACCTCTATTACAAAGTATGTTTCTAATTACAACCTCTATTACAAAGTAGGTTGCTAATTCCAACTCTTCAAGCTTTGCCTTCTTTCCCTTCGATTCAACCTCATCATCCTTAAATTCTTCCAAGATCACCAATTTTGACCAAGTTTATGACCTTAGATCGCTGCAACAAATAGTAATGGGAACTTAAGGATGAGAGTTGGTTGCTAAAAACTCTATATGTTCAGAAATTGGAATCGGAAATTGGGTTTAAAGTTAGTATGATGATTCAAAAACTGGAATCAGAAATTGGGTTTAACACACACATACAGTATAATTCATCATCTTGTTGCATTCAGACACCTCATGGGGAACAATAAATCGATTAGTAAAATAGGGTGGTGAATAGGTTCTACGAGGGGAAAATCGATCAGATAAATCGGGCAGGATTCATGTGGGTATACTTTGCAAGAATCGGTATATTTTACCTTCTTTTTATCGATCATGTTGCTAGATTCGACCTCGAGAATGGATCTGAAGCAATAATCGATTTCAAATACCAACCCCTGAATTCGAAAGACGAGATCACAAATTTGTTCAGACTTCAGAGGTGATTCGTGAATTCTATATAAACCTAATTATTGTAGTCCACGTATTAAAATCCATGTACGCAATTGATTTTATTAATATGTCCACGTAAGATATGTATACGGTAACTTATCATATAAACCTATAAAATGGGTTAATTTAGCCATGTTATATATATCATGGAAATATGATTATTTTTGTTATAAAGAGGCAAAAAGTATGTATAGTGGAGGAATATATATAATCAAACATAAATACACGTGAATTTTTATTTGATTTTGTTGTTTGTTGTCTTCAAATATATTGACATCGTTAATTTTCATTGACATCAAACCTACTTCTTTGGCATAAAGTTAACCCATATTTTGTTAATTTACATATGCTTTCATTTTGTGTGTATTCCTTTTATTGTTTCACAGTTAGAAGTTAAAAAATATAGAGTTTACAAGAGAATGATTTTTAAAGACCAAAAAGCACTACATGTAATCATTGAGGGAGAGAACTCATACCAAGTTAGTAGAAAAGTTGAGCTGTCAAAATACATTACACATAAGAAAACTTGTACATCCAGAAGCGTAGAATTATAGCAGTAATGTCAAGACTCAAAAAATAAAAAATTAGCAACTATCTATGATGGCGCTAAATTTGATGCTTTAATGAATGCGTACAATGCATACGTACCAATTCTATATGTAACATAAGGAAAAGTAAAATGTGTTGGAAAAAAAGGGTTAATGACTTATAAAAATAATAAAATTTATCTTATATACTTATTTAGTCATTTATGTTTTTTATGTATTTAGTCATTTATGTTTTCTTTTTGTACACATATGAGCATTAAACTTGTTTTTTTTGTACACATATGATCATTAAACAATTTTTGTATACATATGATTATGTGTACAAAAAAAAATATAAGTGACTAAATGTGTGCAATTCTTTTAATGGTCACTAGGTTATTAACACGTGTGTTACACAGTTGACAATAAAAAATTATATAATAATAAAAATATTTTATTTAATCATTAAAATTAGCAAGAAAAAAAAGCAGAAAATGAAAGTAAGATGCTATAATTAACAATTAAATGAAAGTGTGACTCTATTTCTTTCAATTAGCCAAAGTAAGATGCTATAGAATGAGTCAATGTCTTGAGTTAAAAAAAATATTTACAGACAATTTAATTTCCTCTCTCTATAAATCATAAAAATAAGTGATTTATAATGTAAATCCGAATCTACTACTAGATACAAAATAGAAAATCTAGTATTTGCTTTCTCAATATCATAGCCCAAAAAGAATGTTGTTAAATCAGACATTTTTTCTATCCACGCGAATGTCGTTAAAAAATCAAAGTACGTTGTTATTTCTTGCATTTAGCCAATTAGAGTCTAAATGCAAGAAATAGCAATGTATTTTCATTTTTCCCAAAATATAGCATCGTAAATGTTAAAAACATATTTACATATCTATATTTCGAAAGTAGAATGTTAAGATTAGAAAAAAAATGAAAGCACATTGCTATTTCTTACATTTAGCCCATGTCCCGTTTTCGCCATTTTTTTTCCACAGGGGTCCATTAAGTTTTTGATTTTGTTCCAATTTTGTCCTTTTTACAGGCCACGACCGAGTTTCATCTGAAAAGTAAAATACAGAAATGATCTATGTGATTGTTTTCTAACGATATGGTCCTAAGTTTGTCTTTTGTAACGAGTTTAATCCCTAGTGACATTAATTCCCTCTTGTCTATTTCTCTCTCTAGAAACTCCTCATCGGATCTCTTATTTGCTGACTAAATAGCACCAGCTCCACCTTATTAGACATACATGCTCACAATCGAAAGGGTAAGTTGTCTTGGTTCACAAAAATTCTAATGAGGTCATCAAATTGGCTCTTATTTACAGCCCTAAATTGAAAAACATGGGGCTTTTTTGCCTCATTCATCTAAAATTGATAATTTTTGAACTGAAAACATAGAAAACATAGAAAATCACCTGAATGAAGTTGGATTTTGAGGCCAAAATCTTAAGTTTCTTTGGGTGGATTGGAAAGGGGAAGACGAAGAGCGTGTTAACCTAATCAAGTTATGGTCCTCAGAAATCAGAAATGGGTGACCATAAACTTCAATGGTGATTGGAATTTGTGTACATTGCATCTTCTCCTCTAACGAAAGCTTGAAGACCTTTAGGCGAAACTAATTTATGAAGAGCCCACTCATAATCAGAGTCTTCGTAACCTAATTTTTCTTTCAAAAACCTTTAGGCGAAACCCACAACCTGGAAGAAGATGAAATATTCAATTTTGCGTATCAAGAATGACGACATCGATATCAAAATGAAAAACAAAACAATAATTATATTATACTATATATCAATTTGCGTTGCTTTCTATGGGTTCGTGCCATATGAATCCTGTTAGGGTATTTGGATTCATCTTCGGGTTTTCTCATTCGGGTTTCCACCGGGTTTTTCTAAAAGATCCGGCTCGGTTTGTTGTTCTTCCCGTTCTCGTATTTTCTTCTTCTCTCGTCAGTCATTCCAGTGGATGTCTCTCTACTCCGTCGATTTTGCGTCACTTGGTCTGTCTGTAGTCGTCGTTTAGCGGTTTTCGCACTTTGCATGTCTCCGATTTCGGGTGCTTTAGCATAATCGTGCTTCTGTTGGTTGTTCGCCAAGGTATTTCTCCCGTCTGGGTGTTTGATTTTGCTATCCTTTCTTTTGTACGTTTTATGCATGGATTATATAACGGATGTAAGTGTTATTTCAGTGGATATATGTGACAACCGTCAAAAATCAGTCAACATAAGTTAACAATAATCAAGAAAAGTCAACTAGAGCGCACATTAGATTAACATGTTGAGGTGTAAACTTCATAATCTTTGTGTTATTTTTGAATATTATAATACTACTTATGCTAGTTGAAATCAATTATCGGGTAAACGCTGTAAATACGGATAATAAACTACAGTAGCGTAAAAATTCGATAATCACACAAATATTATTTTGGTATTAGTAATATCCATAACACGATGTATTCGTGCTCACGAATCCGTAGACGTATAGAACGTCGAAACCGGAGTTCACATGTGAAAGTTACAACAATTCAATCGTTGGGAACAATAAACGTACATAGGAATAGGGCATTAAAATGCATTACGTGGTGCCTTAAACATTAAATATGCAATAATGGAACACATATTATGAAGCGTAATATGGTCTAGTATTTAATTTCATAGCCCGATTAATTTTCCGGTAAAATGCCAAATATTGCGTATTCGGAAGAATACCGTGCTTAAACGCGTATATCTTCGCCTAACGATATATGAATCAATCTAAATAGATGTTTACTAATATTTTTATGTATAATATTGATTTATATACTTATTAGTAATTATATCTCCGGAAACTTATAAAAATACGCAAAATGTTTTACCGCATTTTATAAAAACAGCAAGATTTATATAATACTTGTGTATTATTTATAAAAGGCTAGAACCCTCACCCTACCCCCCCCCCCCATGGCTGGCCTTGAAGCCTCCAAGCCACCCTAGACCTAGTTCAAGTCTCTTCCATGGGATACATATCTCATTCTTTAATATAAATTTGTACAAAAATCTATAAAGTAGATTTCCAAAATCCTACACTTCCCCATGCAAGATCATCCAACTCTCCTCACCACCACTATAAATTCGACCAAGGAAGGCCTCTCACACCCTTCTTTGATCTCCAACTTCATTTGCTCTCATTCTTTCTAAAATCATCAAGAACTTCCAAGTGGTTTCAAGCCTTTCAAAGGGTTTTTCAAGAAGATCTTGGTAAGTTCATGAATATTCCAAGTTTCCAATGTCATTTGTATCATCATTCTTGGTTTTTCTTCTATTCACATTCTTGATCTTAAACCATAGACCATCTTGAAGATCAAGTCATCTCCAAGTTGCTAAGCTTTGGTCTTTTCTTCTCCAACTCAAGACTTGCTTCAAGGGTGAGTTCATACGCCTTATTTTCACTTTTATCCAAGTTTTAGGGGGAGAATACAAGTTTAACCATAAATATGATGTATTTATGAAAAGTTTATGATATGTTCTTGAAATATTATGTGTTCATGGTTTAGTCATCTTATTATAAAGTGATTGGCACAAACAAAATGGATTATGACAAGCTATAATACACATTTAGTCAAAGGAAATAACCATCTAGACGTTTACACATATTTGTCACCAACAAAACTTTATAGTTTATGTGTTTGACAAAATGGTCATGGAAATGATACTTTATATGAATATTTGACAAAGGATGTGAAAATACACTTATTAAAATGGTCTAAGTAAACAAGATGCCACTATCTTTACGTCAAAACTACTATTTAGTAAAAGGTTGTTATTACGACGTAATAATAACTTTTGGACTTATAATGTCATAATAAGTTTTGGAAATGTTATTTTATAAAGAAGTTGATATTTAAAACGAAAAGAACTGTATTTTTAGTAATAAGTACAAGAATTACCATTTAGAAAAATCACTATTATTTCCTATAAAATGATGAGGTTTAAAAAGTGTTGCCATCACTTAAATAAAATGACTAAAATAAACTTCTTACCATGACATATTGTATGAACTTTAAAACTATCTTCGACATGTATATATTTAGTGTTTTAGATGTAAGAAATCGTGCATTTCAACTCATCGACATCTTTTAGATCTAAATATACCAATATGACGGGAAACATTTATATAAATTATAAAGGGTATAATTTATGGAACGAACGACAACAAACAGTAGACATACTAAACATGATTATATAAATTATAAATGGTATAATTTATGGAACGAACGATAAGAAACGGTAGATATGCTAAAGATAATTATATAACAATATAATCATTACACACTATAACTATCATTGACATTTTGATAATTACAAATACAAAAGGGTTTTCAGTACACTTATACACTATAATTATCATGGACAAATTTGATAGTTACAAATATAAGGGATTTTCATTTCAACACAAAACGGTATTCACTACGCTACGAAAAAGGATATGACATTTGCGTTTGGTAATATTGTGAGACATTGCTACACGGTACTAAAAAGAGTACACCTTAAATTCTTGGATTATAACCTTAATCATGTATGAGCGGGATAGTTGTATATAGATCTATATGGGATTGACAATCCCCACCTATGGTTGTTCACTACAACTACGACCGACGGGTCAAGGGTGACAAATGTCTTTCACTATTACGACGCCTGAAGAACGTCGTGCCAGGTCACTAGGTCTTAGCAAGGTTATAATAACTCACAAATTCACAACGAACGTCCTTTATTTGGGGAAAATATCCTCAAATGGTTTCACTTAAGTGTGAAACTACATGTTATACTTTTCAAAGGTTCAAACAAGAAACTTCCACTATTTCACCACGAAACATATATCGCTATCATATTACGAGAACTTTCACTATTACACTATGGGTTTTTACTATGACACTATGGGTTTTCATTATTACACTAAGAGTTTTTCACTATTACGCTAAGAAAGTTTACACTTTTTCTCTACGGGTTTTATGGAAATAAAAACCACACTTCGGAAGATACAAATATAAGTACTATTTTACTTATAAATACGAGTTTTATGAAGTTTAAAACTACATTCCAACAAGATACAGATGAGTATGGTTTTACACTATTACACTACGAGCTTTTCGCTATTACACTACGAACATCTTCGCTTTTACACTACAAACATTTTCGCTATTACGTTACGAACATTTTCACTATTACACTACGAACGTTTTCGCTATTACACTACGAGCTTTTACAAAGGAATCACTATATTTCTCACTACAAAAATCTTATGAACTCACCAACGTAATGTTGACACTTGCAAAATTACTTGTATTCTCAGGTAACAATTAGTCAGGTACGACTAACCTCTGGATGGGACGCGAAGACGTCTCTTTTGATTATTTTGATATCATAATGTAATTGGTCTAAGAACATATTATTGAACAATGTAAATTTCCAATTATAATGTATGATGGTTGTTTATCTGCTTATGTTTCAATGTATGCAATGGTTGTGATACTATGATTCGTTCCACCTTCCGACGATTCCGCCATCGTGGTTTGGGGGTGTGACAGATTGGTATCAGAGCAATTGTCTATAGCGAACTAAGTATATTCTTCCATGTAAGAAATACAACTATAGGTACGGGGACTTATACCTCTGCTAAAATTTTAAACATACGATAATACTTTTAGAATATAATAATATTTGTATAAAAGTATACATATACAAACACAAATAGTATCACAATACAAGAACGTTGGAGTTTAAGTTGAAAATTATGGTTAGACTTAGTATAATATGTTATCAAATCATGGGAAGACGTAGCCTGATCAACTACATTTAGCTACGGTTTGACTGACATATAACTAAGTGTGGCATAATGGACAACGGAGTAAAATCTCAGGAATCACACAGTAATTAGTAACCACGTCAATGTTTAACATAAATACTTCGATAACTATTAGTATTATTAAGAACCACTATTGAAAATTCTAAGTCGACACTAGTATCAACATTATCGCAATACCTCTTTATCGTCTGCGTACCCGAGTTACGACTAAGAAAAGGGTCTGGATGCCGGCAAGGGCGACAACAGGAGCAACACGTTAAGGGACAGTTGAGTCCCCAAGTGTAGTCACGACTTTAAAACCATTGGTGAGTATTTCCGACATGACTCATGAGGAGACATAGAAATTTAACTCCTAGTTGACCGATACATGAGACTTTCCTTTTTGCACTACGATTTTAGCCTAGGGATCGTTTCCATCTTGAGCTTAAGACTTAAGCTAGGATATCTCCTGATTCTAAACCTTCTCTTTGAGGATGCATACCCGACCATCTTTACTTTGTTTATCCAAAGTTAATGCACAAAACCGTGTCCGCTTATGTCAAAATCTCTGATTTTTACTTCAAGGACCTCAGAAATACGAGTGATATCCTAAGTGCACCATCATCTTACACTTTCCAAATTATTTACATGTTTCTAGAACAATCTTCGGCCTTACGCTTTTCATTCCCGGTCCAACTTCGCACTTCGTCGAAATGCGGAAACTTTCCATAACTTGGAGTTCTTATTCGATCCGTATCATTTCGTACATTCATTTGAGTCCCTCTGACATTGCTGATATCCTTATTTTCGTCAAGGATTACATCCTCTTATGCCACATGTCAAACCTATAACATAAACGTTGACTCTATAGAAGATACGGAACTACATTCGCACCATGAAACGTTGTATAAACAATTTGACGTGTCCTCTATTTTGAGGAGAGAAAGTTTTAGATGTATAATTCTCTATCCTCCAAAGGATTGTTTTCCTAGAATCACTAAATTGAGAATGTGCCCATTTTCAATGATCAATACTTTCACACCTTTCTTTAAGGTAGCATTCGACCTTACGATTTCCAATGAGTTCCTAACTCCTAAACTCATATTGTTTCGACTCCTTGCTATTTGCAATTGGATTGACTTAAACAGTCGGATAATTTATCCAAATAATAACCAAAATAGTCCTATATGAGTTCCCTCATTGACGATTTATCATAACGAACTCCTTCATTGTCTTACTATTTCGTTTGGTTATCACAAGAGTACCTTCATTCACTTGAAGTTACGACGCATTTTGATAACAGTTGAGTTGCTTATCATTCTAAACTCTTCGAACATCACCTAGGTCATGTGGTTTATTTCATCATGAACTTTCACCGCCTTCACTAGAGACAATGGCCCCCCTAAACATATTTTTCGAATATGGTTCCGTTGTGGTGAGAGTACACGCCACAGTAAATCGTAGCTCCAGAAATCCTCGATCATTTCGTAAATTGATTGGTAGACGATATTTGAATAGCCCTTACGTCTGGAGAGACACCAAAAACTTCGCCGCCTATCCGTAGTGCGTACCTCTAGAAAAACTTACCGAATAATGAAACCCTCATTGTGTGTATAAGTACCATTAAAGTTGTATACATTAGGAAATTGAATGGTCTGAGAATACCCGATTTGACCTTATTGCATGTTCCTTGTTTGGTTGTTGCCCTAAGGTAGGATCTATTATTCGAAGGCATATTTAATTCTACGCTGTATATAGCTGTGAAATTGTGCAACAACTCGTCAACATTGGATGAAATTCCGTCATAGTAGAGTAGTAGGATGGGATTCCTATGCTTTCATAGCCCACGTCATGGATAGCAGAAGGAAATGAAGGAAATCGCAGACATACCAGAGGTCTGTGACTATCCTGATGTGTTTCCAGAAGATCTTCCAAGGATACCACCAACACGATAGGTCGAGTCCAGAATCAACTTGATCCCGAGAGCAACCCTAGTAGCAAAGTCTCCATACAGACTGGCCCAGCAGAGATGCAGGAGCTATCTAGTCAACTACACGAACTACTAGAAAAAGGATTCATTAGACCGAGCTTCTCCCCTTAAGGAGCACCGGTTTTATTCGCGGAAAGAAGGATGGATCCTTTGGAATGTGTATTGACTATAGAGAATTGAAGAAGTTGACTGTCAAGTACAGATACCCACTTCCAAGAATTGATGACCTATTCGATCAGTTACAAGGATCTGTTACTTTTCAAAAATCGATTTGAGGTCTAGGAATCATCAACTTAGAGTTCAAAAAGATGACATTCCGAAGACAGCGTTTAGAACACACGTTATGGTCATTACGAATTTGGCGTGATGCCATTCAGATTAACCAACGCCCCCGCAGTATTCATGGATCATATGAACCGAGTATGCTGACCGTTCTTAGAAAAATTTGTGATTGTATTTATCGATAATATATTGATATATTCACGAAGCGAAGAAGAACACGGTCAACACCTGCGTTTAATCTTGGAACTACTTAGAAAAGAGAAATTGTATGCCAAATTCTCAAAATGCGAATTCTGGATACGAAAAGTAGACTTCTTGGGCCATGTGGTTAGCCAAGAAGGGATTCATGTCGATCCATCCAAGATCAAAGCAATAGAAAACTTGGAGATACCAAGAACCCCGACGGAGATACGATAATTTTTTTTTCGGGTCTTGCTGGTTACTACCGAAGATTCATCAAGAACTTCTTCAAGATAGTGAAACCTCTCATAGCATTGACATAGGAAGGTGTCAGTTTCGACTGGGAAGACAAACAAGAGGTTACCTTTCAGACACTAAAGCAAATGTTGTGCAGCACGCCAATCCTATATTTTCCAGAAGGCATGGAAGATTTTGTTGTGTATTATAACACATCAAAACAAGGTTTGGGATACGTGCTCATGTAAAGAGAGAAAGTGATTGCTTATGCTTCTAGACAACTCAAGCCTCACGAGGTCAACTACATCACTCACGACCTTGAGTTGGGAGCCGTGGTATTCGCGCTAAAGATATGGAGACATCACCTCTACAGAACAAAGTGTACGATTTTCACAGACCACAAGAGTCTCCATCACATCTTCAACGAGAAAGAATTCAACATGAGGCAACGGAGATGGGTCGAGTTACTAAACGACTACGAATGTGATATCCGTTATCACCCAAGCAAAACAAACGGGGTAGCAGATGCTTTGAGCCAGAAAGAATACTCAGGACGTCGAGTAAAGTCACTATCGATTACCATATACTCGCACCTTCCTACCCAAATCAGGGATGCTCAGCTTGAGGCCCTGAAACCAGAGAACGTCATCAGTGAAGCCCTTCGGGAATGGACAAAAGTTTCGAAATCAGGGAGGACGGGACTCGATGCTTCATGGACTGAATCTAGACACCAAAGTTCAGTGGCTTCAGAGAGGTGGTCCTAGAAGAGGATCACAAGACAAGATATTCCGTTCATCCTGGGTCGGACACGGTGTACCTCGACTTGAAGATGCTGTACTGATGGCCGATCATGAAAGCAGAAATCGCCACCTTTGTAAGCAAATGTTTAACCTGTACAAAGGTTAAAGTGGAATACTAGAAGCCCTCGGGACTGTTGCAACAACCAGTAATACCTGAGTGAAATGGGAACGATTAAAAGTGCCTCATGATTGGCAGAAGAGCCACACAAACAAAAGACGCAAGCCTCTAGAATTCCAAGTGGATCACCGAGTCGTGTTAAAGGTCTCCCCTTGGAAGTGAATGATATGTTTCGGTAAAAGGGGAAAGCTTAACCCAAGGCATATCGGACCTTTAGAAATTCTAGCCAGAATTTGGTCCTGTAGCCTACAAGCTTCAATTACCCCGAAACTAAGAAAAGTGCACAACACCTTTCACATGTCGAATCTCAAGAAATGTCTATCTGATGAAACCTTGGTCATTCCTCTAGACAAGATCGAAGTCAACGAAAGCTTGCACATTATAGAGGAACCAGTGGAGATCATGGATAGGGAAATAAGAGAACAAAACAAAGTCGCATTCCGATAATATAGGTCCGCTGGAACGCTAAGCGGGAACCTGAGTTTACCTCGAAACGCAAGGATCAAATGAAACAGAAGTACCTCCATTTATCCTCGGACACCCCCGTAACTAATGCCTAAAACTAAATTTCGGGACGAAATTCCCTTTAACGGGGGGATGATGTGACAACCGTCAAAAATCAGTCAACATAAGTTAACAATAATCAAGAAAAGTCAACTAGAGCGCACATTAGATTAACATGTTGAGGTGTAAACTTCATAATCTTTGTGTTATTTTTGAATATTATAATACTACTTATGCTAGTTGAAATCAATTATCGGGTAAACGCTGTAAATACGGATAATAAACTACAGTAGCGTAAAAATTCGATAATCACACAAATATTATTTTGGTATTAGTAATATCCATAACACGATGTATTCGTGCTCACAAATCCGTAGACGTATAGAACGTCGAAAACGCAGTTCGCATGTGAAAGTTACAACAATTCAGTCGTTGGTAACAATAAACGTACACAGGAATAGGGCATTAAAATGCATTACGTGGTGCCTTAAACATTAAATATGCATAAATGGAACACATATTATGAAGCGTAATATGGTCTAGTATTTAATTTCATAGCCCGATTAATTTTCCGGTAAAATGCCAAATATTGCGTATTCGGAAGAATACCGCGCTTAAACGCGTATATCTTCGCCTAACGATATATGAATCAATCTAAATATATGTTTACTAATATTTTTATGTATAATATTGATTTATATACTTATTAGTAATTATATCTCCGAAAACTTATAAAAATACGCAAAATGTTTTACCGCGTTTTATAAAAACAGCAAGATTTATATAATACTTGTGTATTATTTATAAAAGGCTAGAACCCTCACCCTACCCCCCCCCCCATGGCTGGCCTTGAGCCTCCAAGCCACCCTAGACCTAGTTCAAGTCATGAGTAACCATCAGAGCCAACTTCGATCTGAGTATGTTGGGGGCATTTATGATGCTATTTCTAGGGGTGACTCGGAGGGTCGGTCTATTGGTAAGCGTATTTTTTTGCCCGCAAGCTTTGTTGGTAGTCCACGTTATATGTATAAGCGTTATCAGGATGCTTTGGCCTTATGTAGAGTTTATGGGAACCCCCAATATTTTATTACTTTCACATGTAATGCACGTTGGCCAGAGATTACTAGGTTTATGGACTCAAATGGTATGGGTCAAGGACAGAACAGACCCGAAATTATAGCTCGTATTTTCGAGATGAAAGTCTCACATTTCATCAAGTTCCTGAAGGAGGACAAGACTTTTGGTGATGTTAGTGGCTGTAAGTTGTGTATTTATACTTTTTGTTATTTAGTACGCATTATGTATTCCTATGTATTCTTATTGTTTTATTTTTCTTTTGTTGCAGATTTGTATACAATTGAGTTTCAAAAAAGAGGTTTGCCACATTGTCATACGTTGTTGTGGGTGACTGCTACTTCCAAGGTTAGAACTCCTGCTGATGTTGATAGGTAAATCACAGCTGAACTCCCTGATCCATGGAAAGAATCGCTTTGTATTCTACTGTGACAAGTTGCATGTTACATGGTCCTTGTGGTTTGGCAAATGCTACGGCTTCTTGTATACGTAATGGTGAGTGTAAGAAACGTTTTCCTAAGCCATTTTGAGAGGCAACTTACTTTGATAAAGATGGGTATGTGCACTATAAAAGGACAGATTCGACATTCCATCTTTTAGCAAACGGTGTTAAGATGCATAGTGGTTATGTGGTGCCATATAATAAGAGGTTATCCAGTCGGTTTGATGCTCACATTAATGTTGAATACTGTGGTTGGAACATGCTCATCAAATACCTCTTTAAATATATTTCAAAAGGTGTGGAGCGTGTTAATTTCACACTTCACTAGTGTAGAGACTTCTGAAGGTGATGAGTTACAGTCTACTTCGGAAGGTGTCGATGAGATTAAGAGTTTCCTTGATGGGAGGTTTATCTGTTCACATGAAGCAGCATGGCGTCTTTTGAACTTTTTAATTCATGAACGACAACCGGCTGTTCAGGTATTGGCTGTTCATCTTGAAGGTCTGCAAACCAGTACATTTGAAGATAACAGTCAGCTTGATGCTGTTGTTAAGCAACCCAGTTTTGGGAATACTACTTTGAATAGGTGGTTGGTAAGCAATCGATGGGATCTTGATGGTAGACATTTGACTTATGTATAATATACCAGATTGTATAGGTGGGATAACTCTACAAAAGATTGGATCTATAGAACTAGAGATTCGGTTCCTGCAGTGGGTCGTCTTGTATATGTTCAGCCGACCTGTGGAGAACTTTTTTATTTGCGTATGCTTTTGTGTCATCAAAAAGGGTGTCATACATTTTCAGAGCTTGGAACTGTTAATGGAGTTGTGTATACTTCTTTCCGTTTAGCATGTGAGGCATTGGGTCTTATCGGAGATGATCGTGAATGGATGTCTGCTTTTACAGACGCATCTGAATGGGCTTCTGCCTGAGAATTACGTTCTCTTTTTTGTCACCTATTACTTTTTTGCGAGGTTAGCAATCCTCTTGTCTTGTGGGATAATGCATGGGCAATGATGGGCGATGACATTGTTCGAAAATTAATACTGCATCATCATCAACAGTTTCTACAATCAGTGAGGATACTCTGAAACAGTACATTTTGATAGAGTTGGAGAAGTTACTTAATGAGCTACTCCTTGAAAGTGTTTGTCAGATTTCCACTTACCTGTACCTTCTCAGACGTATTTTAATGTTTTGAGAAATAGGCTGCTTTTGGAGGAAACGACATTTGATACTATACAGTTATAACAACAACATATTCAGATGGCAAGTATGTTGAATCCAGATCAGTTACAAGTATATAATAGGATTCGAAATAATCAAGAGATGAAAAAGCAAACTTTGTTATTTGTATATGGCCATGAGGGAACTGGGAAAACATTTTTATGGTCAACAATTCTTGCTTACTTTAGATCGATAGGAAAAATTGTACTTGCTGTTGCAGCATCGGGTATTGCGTCTCTGCTGTTACCTAATGGTAGGACTGCTCATTCGAGATTCAATATTCCTATTGATATCACAGACTCCTCAATGTGCAACATCAAGAAAAAAAACGCAATTGTCTGAACTTTTAAACCAAACGTCGATAATTATTTGGGATAAGGCCACAATGACTAAACGCCGATGTTTTGAATGTGTTGATCGCACGTTTAGAGACATTCTTGGAAACAAAGATAGACTCTTTGGTGGTATGTCAATGTTGCTTGGTGGTGATTTTAGACAAACTTTGCCTGTTAAACGGAAGCGGTCGAATCATGATATTTTAAGTTCCACTTTGCCGAATTCATACATTTGGATGCATTTCACCTTGTATAAACTTATGCATAATATGTGTATTTCTGCCGATTTATCTACCTCCTCAGTTGCATCAGATCGTGCGCGTTTTGCATCATGACTTTTAGATGTTGGAAATGGTGTAAATGGATCAATAGACCCGCTTCATCCTGATTCGACATGTGCTTTTGAGATCCCTGAACAGTTTCTCATCTTAGATAAAAATCAGCCCTTGCAAAACCATATCAATTTTTTTATAGTCTGCAAATTCTTTCTAATCCTTCCCGTGAATGCCTTTGCAGTAGAGCAATAGTTTGTCCAAAAAATGACACAACAGATGGTATCAACAATATGGTTTTGCAAATGGCGCCAAATGAGATTGTATCTTACTATATCACGGATAGCATCACTTCACAGTCACGACAGATGTCAGATCTTGAATTGCTATATCCGGAGGATTATTTAAACAGTCTAAATTTTCGTGGTTTGGCATCACACACTTTACATTTAAAGAAAAATGCTCCCATTCTTTTGTTGCGAAATTTGAATAAAAAAGATGGATTATGTAATGGGACAAGACTTATAGTAACTAGGTTGCTACCTTCGTTGATAGAAGCTGTTATCATGACTGGAACTTCAATTAGGAAACGTATACAATTACCAAGAATAAAATTGATTGACAAGGATCCAGAGCTTCCGTTTGTTTTTATTAGAAAACAATTTCCATGCAGATTGTGTTATGCAATGACTATAAACAAGAGTCAGGGGAAATTCTTATAGAAAATTGGAGTGTATTTGCCAATGCCTGTTTTTAGTCATGGTCAATTATATGTTGCACTATCAGGAGCAGCTTCACCGGATTCCATTAGGGTTTTGATTCTTAATGAAAATAAAGAGCCATGTAGATACACAAAAAACATTGTCTTTAAAGATTTACTTATGTACATTGATAATTTAACAACAGAAGCATAAAAATATACATATATTTATGTGTATATATTTTCATACATACAAAAAATGAATACATAGTATGATATACAATTTTGTGCATACTGCAGAAGAAGATATAATATGGTTTTGATGGTTGCAGATGGCTAGGATTTCTGAGTTAAAACACGGATGCATTGGTTCTCTGCTATAGGTTCGTATAGTTCGGAAATGGATACCCCACTACAGAAACAATGAAACTTGGTATCTCGCCGTGGACCAAAGTGTAAGTATTTATTTAATTTCTATTATGTTGACGTAGCAGTTATAAGAATTTTGCTTATAAAAATATTATTTAAGCAGGGTGATGCAATAGGGATTCTTGGTCAGAATATTGGACAGAGATTTTTGCAATCAGTACTACATCTGTCGAAATGTTATGAAATTGAGAAATATTCGTGTTTCGAAACACCGCATCATCAACGAATCCTGAAGAATCCGACAAATTTGAATCTTGGGCCTGCCTAAAAAAATAACTGCTCTTGAGGAGAATGAGGATATCCCTAAAACATAGTTTGATTTTGTAACTATTGAAGGCCTTTATGGATTCATTGATCGATCAGAATACTATCCAAGTAGTTAATGCAATTACTGCACTTATAGAAACTTTCTAAACTACTCATTAGCTAATTTTGTATGTTATCTTTGTCTTTTATAGATGTTCTTGGATATTTTAGAAAGAAAACATCGGGTTACAAAAAAGATGGTGATCTACCGTTATACCTCACATTAACTGATCAAATGTAAGAAATATGTAAAATAAGATATACAAATTATATGATATAACATATAACATTCAAAACTTCTGTATGTTTATATATATAGGGGCAAGGAACTCATTGCAACACTTTGGAAAGAATGCATACAAAATGAGGAGAAATTTAACCAATCTTTCATGTCCACCGTAGCGCCAGGAACACCCATTACAATCACAAATATAAAAGCAACACTATTTGGAGGTTATCAATCATATACCCGGATTTAAGAGATATATTAAATCAAATGTGATGATTATACTTAAATAATTCGCAATTATAATCTTTACATCATAATAAACTATAGGTCGCATAAAGTATCATCCACAGATGCAACGCATGTTGCTTTCAATCCTCCACTGCTTGTAGACTTCTCTTTGACAGAGCATAGGGCATTAACGAACAAGCCACTAAGTCTTATGACAACGTATCCGTCTATGACTATTGAGGAGCTGTTGACCAAAGCATACTCAACCTGCTTGTAAGGAATAAAATTTCTACAAATGATGATTCTCTCAGGATTTTTTAAAACATATATGATATATTCTTGCAGGGAAAAACGATTTGTGTGGAATCAAGAATTACAAAATTTTACGGTGAAGACAGTTGGTTTATTTCAACGTGTGACAAATGTAGAGTTAGGATTCCGGTACAGGGGAAAACATGGTTTTGCGTTTCTCATGGAACAATTGAGAATCCAGTGTTTTTGTAAGTGTAGACTTTTACAACTATATGTTGTCCTCTTTAATTAGATTTCATATAACATGCATATTACAGTTTTAGCTTACACGCGATGCTGGATGATGTGACACAGACTATTAAAGCAATGCTTACTGATGCGTTCATGAAGAAATTGACAGGAAGTACATGTGAGAGGTTTGTTTTAGTAGATGGATATGATGATCGTAACGTCATATCCACTGAATTGGAAAAACACAAAACAAGGGTACTGAAGTTGTACCTTGAAATGACCAAAAAGTCCAATGCAAATAAGATAAATTTTGTCGTTGTTGATTTGGTTGATGAATGCACAAACATTAGCACAGACAAACCGCTCATCACATCCGGAAAACAATCCTCATCGATAATGTCTCCTGTTATATCAACAGTCACATCTTAAGGCAAACCATAAACCTCTGTAACCAAACGTTTGGTGTATGATGACACAGGTATAGATTTATATATGAATATTATTACATACATAGACTCTAACTGAATATGCTTTTACATGACAGATGACATCGATGTGCTGAACCCTGGAAAACACAGCCGTTACAAAGAGTGAAAGTAAAACTGTTTCCTGAGCTTTTGATGCCTAACCAACAACAATAGTATCTTTTGCATATATAGAAGCGGATGTAAGTAGATTCGACAAGGACAAGAAAAATTATGCGTTTTGTAAGTGTGGAAAGAAACTCAAAAATTTCCTATCGCTTGGGTATGTTAAAATATGCACTCTAGATCGTATTTCGATGGTTAGGCAAAAACAATATTTTGTTTTGTACATCTAAAGCAGATGATAATACTGGAAAATATGGTGAATGAAACCTTTTATAAATTATTAGGTGACAAAACCTAACATATGTTGTAAGAACATGTCTACAGATTCCGTAAAATACTTTAAAGGAATTGCTTTAGGTATGATTTCGTTTGTTTTAATATTGTTTATTCCTCTATAAATAACAGCTCATCACCATTCGCTACACACTTGCGAAACACAAAACAATAAATGATAATAGTGAACAACATAACGTATATAAAAAGAGAAGAAGTTGTTGCAGCAATTACTTCATATTGAAATCTTCTCACACAATGCACAAATATTAAAAAATTCATCCTCACTAGACTGTACGTACAAGAAAAGTCTATATATAAAACAACATATATCACATATTCTATACAAACAAAAAACCCTCTTACAGATATGGTTTCAAGTTTCAAGGTTCTAATAAAATTAACAAATATTTAGACAGCCTTTTTAAAACTTAAAACCAACTTCACCAAACATTCTATATAAACCAATAGAAGGCTCATTCAAACCGACAATCAAAAACATCAAATACTATTAATTACCATCGCCAATCGCTTACAAAGAAAAAGGCTTTTCATTCTTTCCCAATCAAGAATTAAAATTAGAATGGAAATAGATTCGTTCAAGAACAAAGAAATGGGATCAACAAGTTATATCAACAATTTAATATTCTCACTGATTTTATCCACACCACAAAAGAAAACAATCACACACCTACAAAGCTTACTGAAGATTTACAACAAGGTGTCAATGCAATGACTATACAAATGGCATTTAAGGGTACACAGGAAGCAAAACACAATCTTATAGCACAAATAAACGAGTACATCCAGTAAATAGCGTACATACAAACATATATCAATAAACTATTAAAAAATATAAACGGGAATTAAATACTTTATCAGTTTCATAACGTACTCCAACTACTATTTCTAAACCCAAAAAAAATTCCTTATCCTTTATCATTCTATATCTGCTTGTAACCTCATTTTGGAAATTCAATATAACATGTTTCT
The DNA here is from genome assembly GCA_023525715.1 of Cichorium intybus. Taxonomy (NCBI): domain Eukaryota; kingdom Viridiplantae; phylum Streptophyta; class Magnoliopsida; order Asterales; family Asteraceae; genus Cichorium; species Cichorium intybus. The sequence goes on along the minus strand of CM042016.1, from coordinate 89,912,195 downwards.
ATCTTCTAAGAGTTTCTCACATAGAAATTCCTAAATTTACACAGCCTTATCATTAGAAGAATATTGGCTTTAAATAGATTTATCAACAGAGATGGAAGAAGCAACTAGTGTCTTAAATTGAACCAACTGAGTATAAGATTTATTAACAAAATACACATATTACGTTTATTTAGTTATATTAAACATCTACCTTTGTGTTTCTATTTCATTCTAAATGGAATGATGTTCGTTTGCACAGAGTAATCCATATCAAAGGTATATAACAACGTTTCCCATCTTCTTTCATATAACAACGTTTCCCATATTCTTTATAAAAACCAATAATAATGTTGACTGAAAAAAAAACTAAATTATTTATGGGCTTATGTTAAAACTATTAAGTATAGAAATAATGACAAATATATTGAACCTAAACATATTAAACGGATGGTGTTCTAAAAATGATAATATTTTTAGTTATAATGTGAATTAATTATAATATGAGAAGAAGTTTTTTACTTGTCAATAAATGTGATTAGTCATTATATTTTTATCTCTTTAATTCTATATAAGGTTTTTGTTAGGAATAAATCTAAATGATGCTTAACTTAACGAGTTCAAAAAAATCGATCATAACACTCACTAATCCATATTAAAAAAATTAATATGGATTTTATAAAATAAAAGTGGGAAAGTTTGTAATTTCATACACACACACACACACATATATATATATATATATATATATATATATATATATATATATATATATATATATATATATATATATATATATATATATATATATATATATATATATGTTTGTACATATACAAAATCACTAATTTTCACATCTATTTTATAAATACCGGCAATCATGTTTATCTATATATCAATTTAACAAAAAGAACGATCAATTTCATTTGCAATTCTTTCGTAATGGTCTAAATTACACACAGAAAGCTAACTGTATCGTAAAAAAAAGAAGAGACTGAAAAAGGCCAATAAAGATTTTTAATGTTTACATTCATTGCCAACAACAAGAATTAATGTTTAGTAATCATAACAGTCGGCTACGCCGTGAATGCGAATTTTCGCTTCAGTATGATTTATTACAGCAATAATCACAAGTGAGATAGACCAACCCTAAATTGATCGTGCAAAATACGAGTATATAAAGGGCTACCATCTCTTCATATCGCATAGAATCTCCTCAGTCTACAAGATGAAAGGAAAGGACCTCCAATCCATGCTTCACATCCTCATTAACAAAACAGAGAATAACCGTAAGCTTTTCAGTGATCTGCAAAACAAGATTGCCGCAGATCACAACATCCAAAAAGAACTCTTTGAAGATTTAGATACTACACCAAGGTACATGAATTTTGTCCAGGCGCAGAAAGCCACGTATGAAGGCAGAGTCAGCTGCAAAGATGATGAACCTGTTGTACGACATGCAGCAAGTGTTAGCAGACGAGGCAGATAGCTACAAAGAGCAGCTCAAACTCATTGAATATGAGTTTGAGTTTCAGAAGTAGGTATGAAGAAGGAAAAGAGGAGTTGCAGGTATGAAGGGTGGCTTTTGGGTAATGTTGTCTTTTGGTGTGTTGTCTGGGGAATCTTTTCTTTTAGTTGTTTGTTTGCTGTGAAAATGATGGTGGCTTGTGGCCGGTAAATATGTTTGTCTTGTGGATGAAGTTTATCAATCAACGAATATTATCATAACTTATGTTACACGTGTGTTTCTATCTCCTATGCCAAAATTCTTAAAACGCAACTCCTCACTTCGTTGTTATATCTACATGCGAAAAGCTAACATATTAAGAAATGTAAACTATCTTAACTATGATTCCTATTAAAACAAAAGTCTTACAATGGTCACTTCAAATTTAAGTATTCTCACAAAGTCTATATACAAAACAACAACAAATTTCAGATGTTGTATACAAACAAAATACACTCTTACACAAAAATTTTCAACTTTCAAGGTTTCGATACAATCCACAAATATTTAAACACTTCTTTAAAATTGAAAACCAATTTCACCAAACATTCTATATAAACCAGCAAATGTATCATCCAAGCCAACAATAAAAAACATCAAAGAGCATGAATTATCGTTGGGAATCATTCAGAAGGAGTATGGCTTCCCCCTCTTTCCCAATCAACAATGAAAATCAGAATAGAAATAAATTTCTTGAAGAACAGAGAAAGGAGATCGACATGTTATATCAACAAATTACTACTCTCACCAATGTTATGCACACTACAAGAGAGAACCATGACATAGTTACAAAAGTTATTCAAACTTTACAAGAAGGTGTCGATGCAATTGCAATAGAAGTCGCAATTAAAGGTGCAGAGGAATTGAAAGACAATCTTATAACACAAATAAATGATTGCATCCACCAAACAATGTTGATACAAGAAAAGGTGAACAAAATATTAGAAACTATAAATGGCAACTAAATACTTTATGAATTTCATAACGTACTTCAACTGCTATCTACGAACTCTAGACAAAAATCTGTCTATCTTTTAGTTTCATGTATGTATATGTAACTTTCCTTTACAAATTCAGTGCAACATGTTTTCCTTTATGTTTAAAATACAAATTAAGTACGATATTGTAAAGAAATTGCAAATGGAAAAAATCCCAGTTCAAAAGTTAGAATATTGCGTCTAAAAAAATTACAAGATTTGAAGTAGTCTGGAATCAACAATTACTGATTTGAAAATGGGTAAACACCGCTTTCTATGACAGAATAACAACGACACATTTTAAGAATAAAGTAAACCGCTATTATGGCCACATAGTAAGAGATTGGTAACAGAATCGATTTTTAAAAAAATCTGCACATATAAAAATTTTCCTTAAACAATAATCGTCAAAACCAAAAGTATATTCATATTAATACGCAAACTCTACAAATAATACTGACTAATAAGAACAATAAACACAATTAAAAGTACGTTGCCTTTATCCAAACTCTATAACATACAACATCACATAAAACATCTCCTATTAAAACATTTATTTCTCATAGTTACAGATTACATAACCCTACACCAATATAACTTACTCCACAACATTACAGTAAATTCCACAGGTCCAAAAGACATTACACAAACAACTTTCAAAAAATCTTTCACATTTAAAAACTCTCCCAGAATTAAAAAAACTTCAAACCAAAAACAGGTTGTTGGCTACATCATATCTGAAACCAAAAAACACTTTTCAAAAATACAAATTTAACACAACCATCCATATATTAACAAACCATTTACAATGACTTCCACATCCAAAAAACATGACCTACAACTCAAATACCACGATACGTTTCATACTACACTAAAAAAGAAAACATCTTCACCAAACACACCCTACTGACGACCCACATAAACAACTAAACATACCTAAAACCTCCGATAACTCCACACACGGGTGAAATTCACATGATCACCAAAACAAAACTCCTGGTGCAACCAAACATGTTCTGGCCGATAGCTTTCATGATGCATACCCTGCACCATATAATCGAAATAAACTCTACAATACCTACCATCTTCACGGTCAACATCAAAATGGTGATATCTTCCTCTCCACCAACCATCATTGTGCCAAACATCCACCATATCTCCAGGAGAGAAAAACACCACCACAGAGAAAAACACCACCACAGTCACTGGATACGGCCAGATTCTATCAACCCTAACCACCTCTTCTAATGGCGCCTCACCACTATCGGCAAACAACATTTCATACCGAACTGTAACATGATGCCTTGACCACTCAATGATTCCAGCACCATAATACGAGTTTTCAAACCCATCCCCACTACCAATGACTTCCACACGGTCACCCACCCGATAACCATTCGATGTCATCCTACAAACAAAAACAAACAGCAATTATATAAACAACAAAGAAAAAAATCAAAAAACAAAAACCACATACCCTATGCTCTCTTCCGATCAAGATTCTCCGTATTCTTTCACAACAAAATAGAAGTAAAGACAAAGCGAATTATAGGGATTAAATACACATTCAAAACAGGAGACAAATAAGAAGCTCATTAGACAAGTAACCACATCTTTCCATACATATTAAATGGGAAACGAAAAACTCAGCCCACTGCATATTTTGTCCCTGTTCAACCTCGAACAAAAAGAACCAATACATCTGGACCCGGCTCCCTCAATCCTGAACCCGTGCGGAGCACGGGCTCCCGCTAGTTACATTATTAATTAGAAAGGATAGATTTACCGTATACAGAAGATTCATCGAACCTGTTTACCATATTGTATACTCCTTTTATCAAAATGAAGAACAGGTTCAAAATCGTTTCATCTCCAAAATGAAATTAAACAACACATCAAAATCTATTACACTATCCCCATCAGCAACCCAATCCAACCCACTTTTTCTATTAAAAAACTAATTTATTACCCTTCCACCTACACAACCCAACCCAACTCATTTTTTCACACCCATTAGCAACCCAGCCTAACTCAAATTTGCATTAATAAATATAATTAATTACCGATATTTATTCTATTAAAATTATTAAAAATAATTATTTTATTTAAAAATTTCTAACTTTTAATATAAAATTAAAAATATAACATTAACATTAATTATAAAATTAAAGACATTACAAACATAACATTAATTATAAAATTAAAGACAAAAGATACAAACTACATAATAATCATCAGTGCCAAAATTTTGCCATATGTGTTCAACAAAATCTTTTTTTAGAGCGTTATGAGTTTCTCTATTTTGAAGTTTTGCCCTGTTTATCATATAATTTGATAGACTTGCAATTCGCTCAGTGGAGTATTGCAAATGTTGCTCCCCATCTTCAGTAGAGCTTCCTGGTTGTCGATTTCTAGGTATGTCATTTAGAAATTCCGTGATATCGTAATAGTTAATGTATGTGTCTCGTTCATCCTCGACAATCATATTATGAATGACAATACATACAATCATGACCCGTCATCTTCAGTAGAGCTTCCTAGTTGTCGATTTCTAGGTATGTCATTTAGAAATTCCGTGATATCGTAATAGTTAAGGTATGTGTCTCGTTCATCCTCGACAATCATATTATGAATGACAATACATGCAATCATGACCCGACCCATAATATCCTTGTCCCAAACAAGACATGGGTGTCGAATAAATGCAAAGCGAGCTTGTAGAACTCCAAATACGTGTTTAACATCTTTTCTAACAGCCTCTTGATGTTAAGCAAATAACTTGTGTTTTCGAAGTAATAGAGAAGTTATTGACTTCACAAAGACATCCCATGAAGGATATATGTCGTCAGTGAGATAATATGGCCTATTGTATTCCCGACCATTAACATTGTAACTAACATTTGGTGCTCGGCCTGCCAATACATCACTAAAAACAGGAGATCTATGAAGTATATTAATGTCATTACACGAACCTGGTGTTCCGAAAAATGCATGCCATATCCATAAGTCATGCGATGCAACAACTTCCAAAATAATTGTTGGTTTTCCGCTTCTTCCTGCATATTGCCCCGCGCAAGCCGTGGGGCAATTTTTCCATATCCTTGCATACAATCAATGCTGCCTATCATACCTGGAAATCCACGTTCTTCCCTTACATGGAGTAATTTTGCCAAATCAACTTCAGTCGGACTTCTAAGGTACTCTGCATCGAAACATGTAATGACACCTTCTACAAAATGTACAAGAGCATCCCTTGTTATAGTTTCACTCATTCTCAAGTACTCATCTTGTGCATCTGCTGATGTCCTATAAGGCAACACCCGCATGGCTCCAGTACATTTCTGCAACGGTGAAAGACCTTGTCTACCTGACAACGCCTAGTAATATCAAGTATTTTAGTCGTTGTTGATCCCTATTCTTGGTGATTTTATATCATATATGCTTTGATATTCTCACTTTTTGTGTCAGTGCTTGTTTGGAAAGAAAAGTTACAAACAGGGGTTAAATACGTACAAAATGGAAGAAGTTTGGAGATAAAGACAAAAACAGTCGCCTGAACACGCGCACCATGGGGATACATGAGGGCGCGCCGTGCTGAGTGAACGATAAGGCGGTGGGAAGAATTCAAATGACGAAAAAACGGGGATAAGTCTATACGTGCGCCGCGGATATGAGAACTACGCGACGCGGTCACTTATTTTCCACAACTATAAATAGAGGCCATTAGGTCGAAATCAGCAGGCAAGGAACGACCCATAAGGTGGATCTGAGGCTTCTTTGACTCCAAGTTTCGGTTTTCAGTCGCCATTCGTGGTATTTATGTTTCTTCACTTAGTTTCCATATTAGTTTAGTTGTTTTAGTAGTTTAGCTTGGTGTTTTTGGGTGTGACAACCATTAGCATTAGGTTTAAGCTTCTGATTTTCATTGTTTACTGTTTTGGATGCTTTGGATCTGAGTTTTATGCAATCAATCATTCGGTTCTATGTTTATTGGTGTTTTTGGTATTTTGGTGTTTGAATGCTTTATGCTTGTGAGATTGATATTGTTTGTTTCTGTTTCTGAATTATAATTCTGATTTCAGTAAGCAAGCTAGGTTAGAGTTAGTTTAAGTTCCATTTAAGTTTATGCTTGGAATTGGTTTTGTTTGGATTTTTGGTTTTTGGACTGTTTTTGGGAAAGTAGAGATTTGTCCCTCTGGTTGTAGCGTGACACTGTAACTGGTAATCTATCACCTATCTTGACCACGAAACTCCTGTGGATCGACCCTGACTACCACTGTACTAAGTGAGAGTGAGGTTTTATTATTTTTGACCGTATGACGACCGCTGCGATGTCACTACCCGTGGCATCACGTCTTTGCTGAAAATATCTATCATTCGTTGTAATAGCATTCACTATACGAAGAAATAGTGGTTTTCGCATTCGAAACCTACATGGAAAGATTGTTTCGTCATATATTGGGTTGTCGACAAAGTAGTCTTCCATCAAACGGGTCTCACCCTGTTCACGTGCCCGATCACGATACCGCCTTCTTGCTCTGGGAGGATGATCACCTAGGATCATATCTGGCATGCTTATGAGTAGTTCACTGATGATGTGATCCATTACTTGATTTTATTGAACAACTCGTGCTTCCCATTCATCATATTTATTCACATTTGATGAATTTGAACCTAACTCGGAACCCTCTGATGAGTTACCACTTTGAGACAATATTTTAAAGAAATTAGAAATGGAACGTTGGTCGTGGATATGAAATCATGCAAATACTATACCCTATTTATACAGATCTGGATATGATCTTTATTTCTTTATTTAAAGACAATGTTAGATTTTTTGATGATAAGTTTATCCGTATAAAATCCAACCAACCAATTAGGATATTGACATGTGGCAATGAAGATAATGTTACGTTTTCCATATAAATCAAACCAGCTAATTAATAAAGTTGATACTGACATTGACTAAAGTAGATGCTGCCAACTCCATGTGCAATAAAAGACATATATTACAAATTCTTGAAAATGAAAATTACATAATAAAATATCACACAAATGCATTCAAATCACACCGAAAATAAAACATTGACTCATCTGCAATCACATTCCATACAACTTCGATAATAGATAACGTTTTGTGTCTTCATCTTCAGGCGACAAGTTTTCCTTTGCTAACAGTGTATTCAAAAGCACAAGTTGCATCTTCTTTAGCTCCGTTTCTTGTCTTTTTTTCTCCCTTTCTTCCTTTTTTTGCTCCTTTTGTTTATCCAAATCGAGTTTGGTTCTCATGAAATCAAGTTCATCGCCTCAAGTAAGCCTCCGTGCACGAATTTCTTCAACAATTTCAGTAGATACCTTGTCTTTTCCTTTTTTCTTAGCCATATCTCTACCTATAGAACGTTGACATGACGAACCACCACTAGTTGGTGTTTCTGGGTTGGAAGGAACAGAATATCCCCCTTCCTCACTTGTTCTTGATCTTTTTGTACTACCCCCACTTTCATCATCGCACACTTCACGGTCGGTACGTGTTGTGACATGACCTAGCTGTAAATCTCATTTCACATGATTACACATAACAGTATTAAAAACAATAGAGTCATTAAACTTACTCCCACCAGCCTCATAAATTTTATGTGCATAATTCTCGACATCTTTCATATTCATTCCACTTTTTTTTGTCTATATGCTTCTCGAAATGCAGCTACCCATTTTTGTCCATTTTCACCAAGTCGTTTTGAACGAGCTTTCATTTGAGAAGTATTCATGTTACTAAGATTTTTTGGGTTTGGTTTTTCCGCTTGAGCTGCATCATACAATTCCTTCACAGTTGCCCACAATGAACTACTTTTTTGGTTTTTGCCACGTTTGCTATTTTTGCTTGCCATACACCATGCTGACATTAACGCGACATCTTCATCAGCATCCCATTTATCGCCTCTTGGAAGTTTTCCAGTATTTTTTGAGGTTTGAATATTTTCAGTAGTAGGGATTTGACGGGGATTCGAACAAAACGGAGAGGTTTCATAGCCTTGAAAAGGTGAATAATCTTGCGAATCATCAAGATTTAAAACGAAATCTGGAAACGAATGATCCATACTAACAAAGAAATAAAAAAACGTTTAGAAAATGAAGACTTGAGATTGAATATAAAGTATGTCAATATTATACTCTATTTATAGAGAAAAAAATCATGAATTTTGGTATTTTTAAAAAAAAAATTATTAAGATAATTATAAGATTTCTAGTGATAACAAATATTATCCAAATAGTATTTTACGAACCAATCAAAAAATGACACCTAGCCTAAAAAAACAATAAAATAATAAATGGAAATGGGGTGATCTTGGGTGAGCTGGGATCGTTCCACCGGCCTAGGTCGCAAGGAGTATTTCATCTTTTTTTTTTTATCGAAATGCCGTGAGCGGATCGGCTTGGCCAACCAATGGGGGTGGTCTTACAAAAAGTTACAAACAGCTGCGTTAAAACCTACAAAGAGAAAGTTAATCATCAGATTATTTCACGTCAATTTGAGACTTCAAATGCAAGTGAACTGAGATGATTCTAAGCATAGGCCATGAAAAAAGGGTGAATTAGCGTAACTATAGAGCGATACATCCTGAACTTGAAGACGATCGGTGAACTTCACTTAAATTAGGGACCAATCGGAGATGATCAATAATTTTCTTAGAGGCGTGCTTCTTTTGGTTGAGTAGACGATAAGAAGTAGTAGCAGTAGCCATCCGCTTCTCCATTGTCACTTGCTTGTCCAACTGGAACTCTGTTGTTTAAATGGTTTATTGGTTTTGCGAGATTATACGCATTATAAATCTTCCATCAATTATGGATGATCTTTAATCACTAAAAAGATGGAAACGGAAACGGAAATGGAAATGACTCTGTAATTAAAGCAATTTTAGCAGTTATACGAAGGACTGGAGGTGAAGAGCGGGAAAAGAAGGGGGAAGGCGTAGGAGAGAATGCCACATGGCGGATAGAGTTAGCTGATTATTAGGCTAAGTGGTATCGTTTCCTAAGGCTAAAGGGTGTGCATGACAACCATGACAACCCAAGACATCCGCCACGTCAGCGCCATGTCACCAGGACTCCCAAGGCTTCCACTAGGGGTGTGCATGACAACCATGACTACCCTTTTAATTTCCACGTCACATTTTTATTGTACGTTTTTTTTAATTAAAAGCAAACATTAAATTAAATTTAAATAAAAACATTATATTAATTAAAAACCATAATATTAAAATAAAAAAACATTACATTAAATTAAAAAAGACATAAAAAACATTTCCTAGTCGTCGTCGTCGGTTTCGTCGTTGCGATTCGCGTATTGTGTATTTCTAGTACGCGACTAAAGTATGACTCGCTACCGGGAACAAATTGTGTCGGCACCTGTGTCATATGATGAGGTTGATAGATGCAAATATTCCGACCTTTTTCTTCAATTATCATATAGTGTAATACGATAACACCGTACATTACTTTGCGTATGTTGTCGAGGTGCCACGCTCGTGACGGGTTTTGCACTATAGTCCATCTCTTTTTTAGGACACCGAATGCACGTTCCACATCTTTCCGTGCGGACTCTTGACTTTACGTGAATAGTACCCGTTTCTCGTCAATCGGGTGTTGGTACGCCTTTACAAATGTGGAATAATTTGGATATATACCGTCAGTGAGTAAATACCCACGTGGGTATTCGGAGTCGTTCACTTTAAACAGAACGTCGGCCGATTTGCCTAGTAGGATATCATTGAATATCGGCGCTGAATCTAGAACGTTTAGATCGTTGTTCGCCCCCGGAACCCCGAAGTACGCATACCAAATCCATAAATCTTGTGACGCCACCGCTTCTAGTATTAGGGAAGGTGTGCCCAATCCCAATGCGTACAATCTATGCTGCCGAGCATACCCGGTAGACCATATAAATGGTGATGTGCCGCATATAGTTCTTCAACATCGTTTCGTGTGGGTTTTCGCAAATAAATAGGACCGTACAACTCATAAATATATTCACAAAAAGCATACATACTTTCCCGAGCGGTTTTTGCCGACATCCGCAAGTATTCGTCCACGGCGTCAAAAGTGTATCCATAACCCAAAAGACGAAGAGCCGCCGCTCCACATTTTTGGTTGTGGCGTAAAACCCCTTTTGCCTCGTCCGTCGTATCGCAGTTGGAAAAGTTCGTAGTTGGCTTCCAAATCGTGCACGATTCGTAGAAACATCGTTCGGGTCAAACGAAACTGGCTTTTGAAATCCTTGTCGTCATACACGCAATCTTCGGAAAAATAGTCGCGAATAAATTTTTCGTGTCCTTCTTCGCGGTTTCTATTTTTCGCCGCTAATCGCCGCCTTTTTTTGGGAGTTTCTGCTCGGTTCACGAAAATATTCGCGACTTCTATCATTGCCGCGAATACCAAATCATCACCCGAGTCGTCTGAATCCGAATGGAAATCTATATGAATTTATATGTATATATGTATTGGGAGAAAGTGTAGTTGTATGTGAATATGTGGGTTTGAAATGTATATATATATATATATATATATATATATATATATATATATATATATATATATAGTGTTAAATTAAAAAAAAAACAGAATTTTTTTTTTAATATTCCAACGGTAGCCAACCTCAACGGTCGGATTTTTTCAAATATTGGAAGTCTTCATGCGTTCGCAGGAGGGCTGTCCCATGTTGCCGGCTATCGAGGACGCCGGGGGGGGGGGGGTGTTTGCCGCGTCCTTGCTGCTGATGTGGAGGACGCAGGGGGGTCGCGTGCGGCATACCGTTCAGTCTAAAAAGTCGTAGGCATCGGCTGCCACATAGGCGTCACATATGATGCCTACGAAAATGTCTTTAGATGCCTACAATGGGGATGTATGTCACCAACATTTTTATTATTTTTAAATTTAATATTAAATTGAAAGAAGAGAGAGATAGAGAGAATAAAGGAAGAGAGAGAAGAAAGAGAAAGAGTTCATCGGCATGTTCATATAGCCCAACCATGCCTACGAACGATGCCTACAATGCAGGATGGTGATGCCGGCGGCATCAACATGCCACATAGATGCCGATGGGATTTTTTGAAACCATATCGTATAGTCTTAGAAGTTAGGATTAGGATATGTACAAAAACATAAGTTAGGATAAATACAATGACTAAATGTGTATATAAGATAAAATTTGTTACCATTATAAGATATTAACCTAAAATTTAATATCAACAAGGTCACTTAAGAGATCACTCGCTTAGTCACGGTGAATGTTACAACCAAAATCTCAATAATTAAAAAAAAAATAGAAATTTCAAAAATCCTACTCACAGATTTTTATATAGATTTCTCCCCTTCACAAAATGGTGTCTCCCACTCAAAATTTTCCTTTATAAAGTTTTAAGGGCATAATCTTTCCAATATTAATAGAGTATATTCATATTGTCTAACATCATATTCTTAGTAACTCCAATATCCTTCTCATTTTGTTTGAAACTTAATAACCCTGATGCGTGATATCAAACTATTGAGAACTTTAATTTTTTAGCCCTTGAATATCAATTATAAGCTTTGTAAAACCTATTGTAAAAGAATCAACATTCTTGGCCGTATTAGGATATTTTAAAAAAAAGAGTTGGCCTTATTGATTTTTAACTGCTTGGCAAGATAACAAACCCTTGTTCACATATATTTGATAGTACATGCTAGTGTATCTATTTTCAAGACACCTTAGAGGAAGGAGAAGAAGATGGTGCTTCAATACACAAGCATAGAGGAATATATTTGATTATGGAATTTGATCTGATAAGAAAAGGTCCATGTTTATACAAATGAAATTAAGATCATCTATGATGACGTCCAGACCAACATTAACAATAAGAAAATAGTATAGTAATGTTGGATTTCCTTGAGAAACACTTCAATTGTCGCATTATTATTATTATCAAATGTTGTACGAAGAGAGACTTGAAAGTAGATGAGTAATGTTGGTCATTTTGAAGTGCAAGGGCTTTATTACAATCTTTAATCGTAGAACACAAATAATCTAGTTAAGTATCACTCAATAGCATTTGTCATATCAATATAAGTGTCTTGGAAAGGTGCCTCTTAACCAATAGATTGAGGGTTTAAGTCCCATTGGGGACAAAAGTGTAGATTTAGGTGCAGGTTTAGTGAGTATGTGTATAGTCGTTCTAAAAGAATCCAGGCGAGTCTCAAACTAAGAGTTCAATTCCTCAAATTTCACATTGATATCACCATGAATGGCGTAAAATAATGGAGCTTAAAGAAATTAAAGTGATTGATCCAGAGTAGACATCATTTACAAAACAAACTTATTAGAAATAGGAGTTTATGTATTATACGAATTGGTCATTTGCATACCAAGGGTAGCAAGGTACGTTTCAGAGGGTGAATGTATATGTACTTCCATAATGATGTGGCCACACATCAAATTGTCATTAGTACCACAAATTGTTGTTGGAAATATTGTCCAAGGTCATTGACTATTGATTTATTTATAATAATAGCAGGGTCTTTTTTGGGTTGCCCGTAAGATCCAGTTAAGCAAATTGGTGACAGAATAAATAGGGAGAAATTAGTTTATTAATTTGTCATCTTATGATAAATTAATTAGAAACTAATTGGAATTAATTGGAGATAACTAATTGCAGGGATTGAATATTAATTAATTAAAAAAGTTTAATTAATAGAAATAGTCCAGGGGCTAAGTGGCATAAAGGAGGTAGCTTTATGGCTAAGAAGAACCTTCCCTATAAATAGAAAGCTAGAGATGAAACCCTAGTTGCTCCTTCCATTGCCCTATGTGTTGCCAACTCTCTTTCCCCCTCCCTTTTATAGCGAATACTGCAAACCCTACTTAGGGTTTGTGGTTTCTAGCCTCCTCCATTTGTGAAGGTTTTGTCTAATTGCTTTCTAGTGTTCTTGGGTGTGAACCAAAAGAGGGATTCTAGTTTGGATCCTTGCATCCAACAAAGAGGTAAACTTTCTAGTTCATCTTTAGTTGCTACAATTGATATGAACATAAGATCCATGCTAGTTTTTGTATGAACACATGTTTTGATCTTGAATAGTCTTCCGCTGCAGAATGTTTTTCTTATTATGATCAAAACTCTTCTGTAGTATCAGAGCCATTGTCCATAGGCCGTATACACTTTAGATCCAATTTGATTTATGAAATTCTTGTTTGCATGTTATGAAAATCGAAATTAGGGTTTATGCTAGAATGTATTTTTCAAAAATTGCATGATATGATTTTTGAAAATTAGGGTTTATGCTAGATACATTTTCGAAAATCGTATGGGCTTAGTAGTGACCTTGGGAATTATCTTGTGCATTAGGGTTTTCCTGAACACTAGGGTTTATAGAAAACTAGGGTTTCATAACGGTTAGGGTTTACAACCTTAACTTGTCTAGCAAGTTCCCTAACTTGTTTTGCGTGCATCTTAAACCCTAATTGCCTAATATGCAAATATGATGAATTTTAAATATTGGGTAATTGTTTAACTTAATTATTAACATTGTATCATTGCATGTTTAATATAATTAATAGTTAAACATAAAGTTTAAAATGCTTCAAATTTTATTTATATATATTAGAATTGTATCTATATGTATAACTTAAAGATTAGAATAAAAACATTGGTCAAACCATGACTACGCTCACCCACTCTGAATGTATATAGAAGGTTTGAAGGATGTTTCTTTGATTCCTAACGATTTCGGTTTTTAAAAGCATTTATTGCTTACCACCCTCACCGCCTGCTGCATTTTCTTGAGTAGAGTTACCGAAAGGATTTGATAGGGCAATGTTCAAGTTAACAAGTATTAACTTAAAGTATTAAAACAAAATCCCTTTTTAAATAAAGTAAAAACGTGAATCATATGCTACCCATGAAAAATGCACATTTTCTTTATAATCTGTTGACGGAGCATGTGCGGTTTGTCGACACGTCAAATTGTGATTATAGTTGAAGGTGATGTGGCACTCACGATACTCAAGCGTATCTTAAGATAGGAATCATGCATTTTTGCATAGTTGATCCACCATCTAATCCATGATCCACGACATCCCTGACATGGACTAAGATGAGCATAAATAAGATTAACATGTCATTGACCTTAGTCAATGAATCTCAAAGATCTAGGAATTTCATAATGACTAAAATTGGTGAATAGTCTTACCTACCTAAATGACATTTATGGTGTGACTACGCATCCCTCTTCACATAATAAAGTAAATGTTGGATCCTAGCCTTGTTAAATAATTTGATAATTGGGTAATTATTTTTAAATGATTAAATCAAACTAACTAAAACTCTACGTTATATATGTCTGCTGCAAATAACAAATCCAATCTTCCTCTTCCTCCTATGATTCCTCATCCTCCACCATCTTTCTCAAACTTTTCAATGCAATACATCCTTGGTATGGACAGTAAAATGGTCTAAATTACTTAGGCTGGCTTCGGAGCTGGAGAATAGTTCTCAAACTCAAAAGAAAGTTTTATGCCATTGAGGAACCTATTCCTGAACCACCTCTAGCTGGCGCTACAAGAGATGTCAAAGAAGAATATGAGAATCGTCTTAATGAGTCTGATGAAGTCCGTTGTGTTATGTTATTGACGATGGTTTCTGAGATTCAAAAGGACTTAGAACATCTTGGTCCATATGACATAGTTAACCATCTCGGCGGCATGTTCCAAAAGCAGGTTAGGAAGAAACGAATCAAGATCATAAAAGACCTTGTAGAGTGAATGTTAGAGGAAGGAGGTAGTGTTAGTGTTCATGTCCTTAAGATCGAGGCATACATTGACAAGCTGGAAAGACTAACCCTTCCTATCAGTCGGGAGTTGGGTACCAGTATTATCCTTAACTCTCTGACAAGCTCATATGACATGTTCATTCAGATCTATAAGATGGGTAATATGAATAAGTCTATAATGGAAATGCATGGTATGTTAGAGATGTGTGAATCTTACATGGGCATACATGGATCCTCCAGTTCAACTACTCCTAAATTGGCTCCTGTGGAAAAAGGTGTCAAGAATAAATGACTTAGGGCAACCTATAAGCCAATTCTAAGATGCCTCAAACTAGGAATCCTCAGGATGAGATATGTTTCAACCAAAAGAAATATGAGAATGGAAGATGCTCAAGACATTTGATGAAGTAGTTGAAAGCTAAAGAGTCTGGCACCTCAGGTATATCTAAACTCCATAGTATGACAACTTCCAATTCTTAAGTCATTGATACAGGGTGTGGTACTCACATGTGCATTGGTATACATCAGGTACCGTTCAAACCTATCAGGTATCATGCACGACATTCATAAGAACAAATCATACAACTTAAACAATCAGCAAACAAGTCCATACTAGTCTAAGCACATAGTCCTACTAACGGGTCTCAGGTTACCTACACATGCAATGTCACACATAGTATAGTGAGGAGACTCACCTGAATCGCAAGTTGTAACGCACAC
The DNA here is from genome assembly GCA_023525715.1 of Cichorium intybus. Taxonomy (NCBI): domain Eukaryota; kingdom Viridiplantae; phylum Streptophyta; class Magnoliopsida; order Asterales; family Asteraceae; genus Cichorium; species Cichorium intybus. The sequence continues at coordinate 89,896,217 of CM042016.1, read as the reverse complement.
TCGAGCGGCCTCTCGACACTCAATAACTTGAACCAATTAAATCATCATTAGGTATAGTTTAGCGTCCGAACCAATAAAAGGCCAATGCTTTGATCTACACCTCCAATCCCTTAAAGTTTGACTAAAAGTAAAACTAGTCAAAAAATCAACGGTCAAAGTCAATGATCAAGCTTAGCACCATGACCATAACCCTTAGCATCGCTAAGGGACGCTATCCAGAAAATGGGTTTTGCCACAGATCGCGCCACTAACCCCTGAGGGTAGCATAGCGATCTCTGAGCATACCAACTTTTCATATTAAGCACTTAATACGTTAAGTCAGGGGCTAGGGTCTTCTAGAAACTGTCTATTAGGGCTGTAGATGGATAAAAATGCGAAATTTATGGATATGCATGTCCAACCTAAACCCTAGGTCAAAAGAGGTCCAAAACCACAACCAAAACCTTGCATGGCTTCAAGAGAGCTTGTGCATGCTCTCTTTCAAGGCCTAAAGGCTCCATAAGAGTTTTAGAAAGAAACTTGGCAGCCTGGAGTTCCCCAAACTCCATAAACACCTCAAGAATGGACCATACAAGCCATAAACTACCTCTAACTACTAGATATATGCACATAATTCATCAAGATTGGAACTTTATAACTTACAAAGGTCTAAAACGCATAAAGAAAGCTGGATCTAGGCTGTAGACAACTCCTTGGCACCACAACTCACCTTCTTCTTCTTCAAGCAACCCTTAAAGACAAGGGATGTGGCTAGAATCAACAATGGAATGGCTAAAGCTCAAACTAAGGTTTCTATGGAGTATGAAGGCTGATAAAAGAGGTTATTCTAGGGTTTAGTGCCTTTAAATAGGGCTCATGGCCTGAGAATTGGTGTTTAATCATTTCGGTAAATCACGTCGCTGAACATAGTTGTAGCGTTGCTATCAGTTGTGTTCCACATGCGGAACTTAAACCCCTCTTTGCGTCGCGACCACCAAGGGTGATAGCGTTGTGAAGAGCCCAACCCTCGAAATACTTAGAATTTCATTTATTAAGGCCTTTTGATTACTACCTGAAAATGGGATTTACATACATGCGAATTTTAGTCACATCACTATATTATATCTATCTCCATGGATAATCTACTAACATGTCATACCAGTCTTAAATCACTACTTACTTCCATAAACCATGACTGAATCTGGAGTCAAATATGTAATATTTTGGAAGTTAAGTAAACATGAAAAGTTGGAACATAGTAATTAACTAATAAAAATGACTGCTCAAAACATATACATAATAATCGTCATTTTAGATAAAGTACCATACTGCATATGTTCCAAAATGGAAAAACGATTGAACTAAATACACTCAAGACAATTTGTCTACTAATCTATTCCGTATAGATTAGGCATGTGAATCATCCTTGATATCCGACAATGGCTTAGTGAATTAATAAACTAAATGCCCTATCTAAAATAATTCTAACAATTATGATGTATCTGTCTTATAAGATCCTAATCCTTGATTGTGAACAAGAGTTGTCTCTTTTAGTTTGGAAGCTTTCTTTGATTTAACTCTTTATACCGAGCTCTTCCTTACTTTAATAGATCAAGAACTCTCTTGACTCTATCTAGTGGGCTTTGCCAACATCATCCTGGTAATGTGTGACAACTGTCAAAATCGGTCAACAAAAGTCAATAAAAGTCAACAAAAGTCAACTGAAGCTTACATTAGCTTAACATGTTGAAATGTAATTTTCATAACCTTTATATTGTATTATTGAATATTATAATACTACATGCACTAGTTGAAAACAATTATCTAGTAAACGTTATAAATACGTATGATAAATTATAGTAGCGTAGAAATTCGATAAACACATAAATATTATTTTGGTATAAATAATATTCTTAACACGATGTGTTCGTGCTCACGAATCCGTAGACATATAGAACGTCAAAACGGAGTTCGCATGTAAAAGTTACAGCAGTTCACTTGGTGGGAAAAATATATGTACACATGAATTGGACATTAAAATGCATTACGTGATGCCTTAAACATTAAATATGAAATAACGGAACACATTTATGAAATGTAATATGGTCTAATATTTAATTTCATAGCTTGGTTACTTTTCCGGTAAAATGTCAAATATCGTGTATTCGGAAGATTACCGCGTTTAGACGCTTATATCTTCGCCTAACGAATTGAGAATCAATATAAATAAATGTTTACTAATATTTTTATGATTAATATTTATTAAAATATTTATTAATAATTATATCTCCCGAACTTATAAAATATACGCAAAACGTTTTACGGCTTTTTATAAAAATATCAAGGTTTATATAATACTTGGGTATTATTTATAAAAGACTTGAACTCTCACCCTACCCCCCCCCCCCCCATGGCCGGCCACAAGCCACCCTAACCCTACCCGCACATCACCTCATTAGATTACAATCTAATATATTAATATTAAATGTACACTTTGAAATCTAAAAAGGAGATTTCTCAAATCTTGCATGTTCCCATGCAAGATCACCTCCTCCTTCACCCTCTTTATAAAAATCGGCCAAGGTGAGGCCTTGGTAAGTTTATGTTCATTCTAAGCTTCCAACATCATTTCTACCATTATTCTTTGTTGATCTTTTATTCACACTATTGATCTTGAACCATTGATCATCTTGAAGATCAAGCCATTTCCAAGTTGCAAAGCTTTGATCTTTTCTTCACCAAACTCAAGATTTGCTCCGGTGAGTTCATACCTCACATTTTCTAATATTTTTAAGTGTTTTATGGGGGAGAATACAAGTCTTAAAATTATATGTTTTACTCTTGAAATATGAAGTATTAATATGTTTGGTCATCTTACTACAAAAGTGTTTGACATAAAAATGTGTTAAGATAAACTAAAATACATATTTAGTTTAAGAAACTAACATGCAAGACTTTTACACATCTTTGTCACCAACAAAACTTCATATTTTACTTTGTTGGTGAAATGGTCATAAAAATGGTACACTATATGATCTTTTGACAAAAAGACATGAAAATACATTCTTCACTAAAATAGTCATAAAAACTATTTTGTCATATAATGTTGGACAAAAACCAAATGTAAATGTTTACATAACTAAAATGGTCTAAATAAATATGCCGTTGTTATCTTCACCAGAAAATAACCATTTATAATAAAAACGTTATTTTTGACGTAATAACAACTATTTGGACTTATGACGTCTTAATAAGCTTGGGAAATGACTTTTTACAAGGAAGTTGGTATTTAACACAAAAATGATTATTTTCAAAGTGTAGTTATGAAAAATATCCATTTGGAAGGATTAACATCATTTTGACAAAATGACAAGAACTAAAATGTTGCCATCACTTATGTAAAATAACCAAAACTAACAACTTGTCATGACATGTTTGATAAATTATAGATTTATATTGTTAGTTATATTTAGTGTGTTAGATGTAAAAAATTACACATTTCAACTACTTAACATCTTTTAGGCTTAAATACATTAACATGACGAAAACATTTATATAAATTATAATATGTATAATTTATGGAACGAACGACAAAGATACGACAGAAATACGAGAGATAATTATATAAATATATAGTTATTACATACTATAATTATAATGGGTACATTTTGATAATTACAAATACAAAGGAGTTGCAATACGTTTACAAGTAAGATTTTACGTTATAATTATCATGGGTACATTTGGATAATTACAAATACAAAGGAGTTTTCAATACATTTACAAGTAAAGTTTTACGCTATAATTATCATGTGTACATTTTGATAATTACAAATACAAAGGGATTCATTTCAGTACAAACTAGGATAAAACATCACGTTGGGTAGTTATGTGAGACATTTCTTCACAGTACTTAAAAAAGTACACATTAAGTCTTGGATTGTAATTGTGACAACCTAAATTTTAATATATGAAATAAGGACTTTAAGATAAGTATTTTAATGCTAAGAGATTTGATGTCCAAACGACTTAAATATATGTGAAAGGGCAAAATGGTCAAATAATGTGAAAATATGGAAACTTGGGTTTTAAGACATTTTATTAAATTATAATTAAGTATTATTTCATTTAGAAATTTGATTTAAAGACCCGAGGACAAAAATGGAAATTTGGGATTTAAAATAGAAGAAAATAATTGTAAATATTTAGAAATTTATAATTTAAAATCTACGAGGATTTGGGAAAACGTCATCAAGGAGACTTTTGTAGATTTTGATATACTAAGAATATAGGAAAAAGATTCGGGTCGTTTGGAGTTAAAACGAAGGAATTATGACAGTGTAAAGATGACCAAAAAGTGACATAAATTATCAAAGGGTCATGTTTGAGGATGTGTAACATAAAATCCATTCAGATTCAGATTTAAGTCAGTAAGGATGAAATGTAAAGCTCATTCCTATCTTTGTAACGATATAAAGTTTGTAAAAATCCGAGGTCGCATGTGAAAGTTATGACTAGGTGAAAATGGGGAAAATATGAGTTTGTGTTGAGAATTTTTCTAAGGCATGATATTTTAAGGGAATTTTCGGAATTTACCAATTCCTTGTGATTAAATAAAAAAATCAACTCCTGTATCTATTTTCCTGTGTGCGTAAACTCAGAAAAGGGGAAAACGACTTGGGGTTTTTCGTGTTCGTCAACTCGGAAAGTAAAAAATGAGAATGAAAGAAAGAAAGGTGAGATCGAGAGAGATAGATTGAGATCAAGTTTGTGTGTGGGGTTTCGATTTCAGCAAAGGGACGAGGGCTAGAGTCGGGAAAGAGATTGAGAGACTGAGGGACAGCAGCCTCGCTACTGTAGCATTTGGGTGGCGGAATCACCGCTGCCGGCGACGATAGTGAGCGGCGATGGTGTCAGACGCAGTGGTGGTGGCTCAGGGTGGTTCAGATGGTCCGATTTCTAGGTTAATGCATAGGAAAAAGTTCTGATTTTCCTCCTTTTGAGCAGAAAATTGAAGGTAATCTTTTGGAGCCCTAGTTATATTTCGAAATTGGTACTTATCCCGAATGTATGTTCGAATTAAACATGGTTTTTCTGATTATATCCTCGTATGAGTTCACCAATGCAAGAAATCTATGGATTTATTGTTTAGGATTGGAAGTCTTGAATGTAAGTGATGATTAAGTTCATAGACCTTAAAAGTCAAGCATTATATGGAGAATTCATGATGTTTAAGTTGAATTCCTATATTGTGAGTAAATGTTTTGTTGTAGACTGAAATTGGGAATGTATAATGAAGCAAGCCATGATATGTTGATTTTAGCATAAACTAAGTTAGAAATGTTAGGGATTGTTCAATATGAGTCTTTTGTTGCTATCATGGTATTGTTCACCACATATTAAGTTTCTACACATGAAAGTGTAAATTATGATTTTTGGAAAGAGTTACGAAGTGGGTTATGGGTTTACTTATTCTTATTTGGTCAAACTTGACCATAAATTGAGATTTTTGGCAAATTTGGACATTTACACATGTTAATGGGACAAAAGAAAAGAAAACTTGATAAGTGGAATGGAATCATAGATTCCAACCTTTATGGGACAAATTTCTGGTATGTAAATAAAATAGCTTGAAAACAAACATATAATTGGATTAAATGGAAGTTATGATATGTTTGAAACATATCGGTGTTATGTGAACGGAAAATGTCATATTTTATACCGGTTTCTAATTTTAGAAACTTTATTGTTATAGATTTCCAAAATAGCTTAAATGAGCAAAATAAAAGATGTTTTAGCATTTAAGCATTGAAGTAAGCTTATAGAAAAAAAATACAAATGTTGTTAAAATAACTTGGTAGAAATATGAAAATATCATATTTGGCCAAAGAGGGGTAAATTGTCAAAAATGGGTATTAAGTTTTGTTGAACATGTTTAATCATTGGAATAGAAATAGATAATGATTTTAAGAAATTCAATAATGATTAGACCATATTATATAACTAGTTGTGGGTTTAGTTCTAATGTCTTATTAATTTAATAGACAGTGAAGGATAATTTGGAAGCAATTAAAGACAAGAGTTAGTGGATTGATGTAGCTAGACATACCTAGCTACTGAGGTGAGTACATGAGGACTTTTCTGGGTACATAGCAACAAATTTTATTTTTTATGCAAATTGTTTAATGATTAATAGTTTGACAAATGATTTTCAAAAGTTATGTTAAATGTTTCATGAATAATGGTTTTCGAAGTGATTTTTAAAGCTTGAATGATTAAGTATTGATTTATGTTGACCGATTGAAATGGTTTGCAAATGAATCTAAAGTTTAAAGTTTTAAAAGTTGTTTTATGCAAAGGTCGGAATGATTTCTATATGATTGAAGAATGTTTATTATCGAGGCCAACATGTAATGAAGTGATGATGGTAAAAAAAATTTGAATATGAATTAAATATAAGAAATGTGAGAGATGTCCGAACAAGGACCTTACCCGCAAGAAGGGGGTCAAAAGACACTACTGGGATGATACCTCCCGTCGCGAAGTAGTTGTCTTCAGCACGCCCTTATGGATAGATTTGTTCTATTCCATGAAGGGAAAGGGAACTAGCACGCCCTCACGGATAGATTGGTTCTATTCCGGGGAGGGTAAGGGATACGGGGAAACCCGTATAAAGCCAAACAATAAGAAATTAATCATAAATTACAGTTGGTCTATGTTTTGATAAGAAAGGGTTCAATTTATGTTTGCTTATGCTAAAGTGTAAAACCTAATGATTTTTTTATGATAAAGTAATGAGTTATGTTTTATTGTTATAGCAGCGAACTTTTGTTTTGATGATAAGTAATGACTTTATGCTTTTAATGATTAAATAATGATTATGAGATTTTATACTGAAGTATTGATCTATAATTTGATGTTTTGACAGTAAAGTGGATTTTGCAGGTTATGAAAAGAAAGGAAAGTTTTCTTGGTTTTCTTATAGTTAATGATATTAAAATTGATTTAAACTTGTTGGGTCTAAAACCCATGTATCTCACGAGACTTTTGTCTTACGTATGTTTGTTTTAAAATGCTATGTACTCAGGGACAGGATCTCTAGCATTGGATTAAAGGCGTGAAGAATTTAGAAGCTTTTACGTGGATGGTAGAGAGAAAATATGACCGAGAAAATAGAGTTAATCCAAGTGCGGTATAGTTTATTATGTAATTGAGAGACGTTATATCTTTGGTTTAGAAATACCCTTGTAGTTATACTGTAAAGTTTGGTTATGTCCCGTATTGTTTTTGGGCTATCTTTTTATTGTGTCGAGTCAGTATGGATTTATTAGTATAGCCCAAAGGTCATGCCGAATTTTCGGTAGAAATCTTAGTTTAATACGGGACATAGCTTTAAGATGTTTTAAGGCTTTACTATGGTTGTCTTTTGATATGAGTTTGTAACCCCCAATGTTATCTAAATACTTTTAAATTTATTTGTTTTTGTTGGGACCAAATGTTTAAGAAAAGTTTTTGAAAGAACAGAATTTTTACTTCAACATGTTTTACAAACAATTTCACCATTTAAGGTGTTTGAAAGATGGGGTGTTACAATTTGGTATCAGAGCCATAGTTTAAGCGAATTAGGTGTTGAGACTCAAACCTAGGCTTAAACTGTGTGAGGATGAAGTGAGAATACGGACTTAAGATAAGACTGTAAGCAAGAAAGGAAGGGTTATGATAGGGTGTATCGTAAGATAGGTTGTTGAACCTAAGATCCTAAGATAGGTGCAAACCTATAGGATGGTTAAGTAGATGAGTCTATGATAAAAGAGTGATAGGGAGTTATAGTTATCTTGAACTAGTGGACCGGGAGACCTAGTGGTGATACCAGAAACAAATATGTATAGGTGGTTATAATAATATGGGCCCGTACTATCATAACCACAGGATATGTATTTGAGTTTGGTGGAATCACAAAGGAATCTTGGGAACCTGGTAATGGATTCATCTTTGGAGTAGGGAAAAGAAGAAAGAATGATTAAATGACATAGGATTGATATGCCTATGTGATAAAAATAAAGTATAAATGAAAATATTAAAGTATGACTACAATTAATAAATATAATACTAAGAGTATGTAATTTGGAGTTAAAGGAAACTCAAAGTGAATCAATTAAGGCAGTTGAGATACTTTGCATGGGTTGGCAACGACTATAAAGTATCCATACGAGAGCAAGGGGAAATAAGAAGGAAATCACTAAGAGAAGTATGATTGAAACTATTAAAGTATGATTGAAAATTATAAAAATATGATGATAATATATCTACCAGTTGGGGAATGTGAAATAAAAGAAACATAAATAAGTTATCCAAATCTTCCAAAATTGAGTAATTAAGGATTCCGTTGTCTAACGGAAACAAATAAAGATTATGAAATAAAGATTTTAGTTGTGTCCGCACAATGACCGAAGTAAAGAAAAATTGAAAAATATGATTACATATATGAATAAACTTGTGTAAGAAAGAGGTATGAAAACACTTAGCTGGAAATGTAAACGGAAATGAGCTGGGTTTTGTAATTTGAGACAAACCCAATGGTTGTATGAAAAGAGTAAAGAAGAAAGATTGAAGGAAGTAGCATGGTATGTCTCTCATGGACAACCAATGGATTTAAGTATGTATACTAAAAGTTGTGATCAGATATGTTATTATAAAATGAAAGTAGAATATTTAACTAAGTATTAGATAAGGAATCAAAGACAGAAATAAAAATAAGAATAAGAAGAAAGAATACAATTAAGAAATGAGAAGTCGTGACTTCCAAACCTGAAGGAAATGTGACAAGTAAAGGCACTTAATGATTGGAGCAAATTGTTAAGTCATAAGTATAATGCTATAATGAGTAATATAACAAAGTAGGTTACCCGAATGAGATAGAAATGAAAAGTGGAAAAGTGTCAAAGATTATGAGATCTTAAGTATTTTACCTTACTATAATGTGATTATAAGTATATGAAGTCTGGATAAATAGTTGAAATACTGGAAGAACATGAAATAAGGAAAATTCATAAAAGTGGTGAAGTTTTAATTGAGAATTTGAACTGGAATTGTGAAGATCGTGAAGTAAGGTGGAGCATGTTCAAGCTCATTCTTTTTACTGTGTTTAAGCATGCTCATTGGATTCTGAAGATCAATAAGGAAATTGAAGCCTGTGAAGACTTCACATCAAGAAACTAAAGTAATGAAGGTATGACATTCTTTTCATGTAGTACTTTCAGATAAGAAAGTCATTATGAACCATTAGTTCTATGAGTTCTTATCAGCAGCTAAGGATCATTGTTGGCAAGTATACATTATGTTATTAAGACATAATAACACGGTAATCTGGTTGCATCATGGATGGAATCGGTTAGGGATGGATGGATGGATGGAAAGCAATAGGTTAATAGAACCTAGATATTGTTATGAGGAATCAGTAGGTAAAAGTAAATTAAAGAAATGGAATATTGTTATGTAGAAATCCTATGAAGGAATTGGACCTTAAAAGAAAATGATCTTCATTTTCTTTTAAGGGGTAGATGTGAAGATTTAGATGCTTGGTCTTTTGATGACTGTATTGATAGAAGGAGTGCAAGTATAAGGCTTAAGACATGATAAATTAAGTTCAGCAAAGAGCTCAAAAGTTATCTAAGGATATTGTATGCTATTTGAAGAGTCGTCGTCAGTATTGAAGTTCATATTCAAATGCTAGAACTCTAATGTTGCAGAAGTTATAGATAGTTAGTAAATAGCTGGTATATATATATGATGAAATGAAATAGATCATTCTCTAGTCATCTGTGATTCATATATGTTGAAATACTAGAAGCAAGATAACTAATTAGAATGGTCAAGAAATTTGGAACTTAGTAAGGTTTGAAGCCTAATTGGATAATAATGGAAACATCTAACTGATAATTGTATCAAGGTAAGTTGTTTTTAAGGAACCATTTAGTATTAGTCAAAGTCAAGTAATATGTAAGAATACAAAAGAAAGAAAGGCTTATGAATATAAAGTGTAATGATTGGAAGTTAAGTATGAGTAGTAAAATGGAATGTTACTTTGGACAAATAGTCCAAAACTCTATTGTGTGAATACTAGTGTACGCGATTATTGGAAAGGAAGAGTGTTGAAGAATTTGACATGTTTAAGTACAAATTAGTGACGAGAAAGTAATGGAATTGCATGTTGACTTTGAAAAGTCAAAGTTACTATGAAAAGTGATTAAGGAAGTCATCCGGGTTTTCAAATGGAATATATCTTAATGATATTGAGCTAAGCAAAAGAATCAAGATAAATAATGTCGAATGATATAAAAAGGGATGATTATAACAAGGATTGCACAAGTCAATGAGAATTTGAAGCAAGAGTTTGTTGAAGACTTAGTAGTAGTTTAGATTCAAGTGGAACTATGTAGTTGCAAATTAATTCACTTCCCATGGAGTGATTCGGAGGACGGAATCCTTTTAAGGGGTAGATAACTGTGACAACCTAAATTTTAATATATGAAATAAGGATTTTAAGATAAGTATTTTAATGCTAAGAGATTTGATGTCCAAACGACTTAAATATATGCGAAAGGGCAAAATGGTCAAATAATGTGAAAATATGGAAATTGGCTTTTAAGACATTTTATTAAATTATAATTAAGTATTATTTCATTTAGAAATTTGATTTAAAGACCCGAGGACAAAAATGGAAATTTGGGATTTAAAATAGAAGAAAATAATTGTAAATATTTAGAAATTTATAATTTAAAATCTACGAGGATTTGGGAAAAAGTCATCAAGGAGACTTTTGTAGATTTTGATATACTAAGAATATAGGAAAAAGATTCGGGTCGTTTGGAGTTAAAACGAAGGAATTATGAAAGCGTAAAGATGACCAAAAACTGACATAAATGATCAAAGGGTCATGTTTGAGGATGTGTAACGTAAAATCCATTCAGATTCAGATTTAAGTCAGTAAGGATGAAATGTAAAGCTCATTCCTATCTTTGTAACGATATAAAGTTTGTAAAAATCCGAGGTCGCATGTGAAAGTTATGACTAGGTGAAAATGGGGAAAATATGAGTTTGTGTTGAGAATTTTTCTAAGGCATGATATTTTAAGGGAATTTTCGGAATTTACCAATTCCTTGTGATTAAATAAAAAAATCAACTCCTGTATCTATTTTCCTGTGTGCGTAAACTCAGAAAAGGGGAAAACGACTTGGGGTTTTTCGTGTTCGTCAACTCGGAAAGTAAAAAATGAGAAGGAAAGAAAGAAAGGTGAGATCGAGAGAGATAGATTGAGATCAAGTTTGTGTGTGGGGTTTCGATTTCAGCAAAGGGACGAGGGCTAGAGTCGGGAAAGAGATTGAGAGACTGAGGGACAGCAGCCTCGCTGCTGTAGCATTTGGGTGGCGGAATCACCGCTGCCGGCGACGATAGTGAGCGGCGATGGTGTCAGACGCAGTGGTGGTGGCTCGGGGTGGTTCAGATGGTCCGATTTCTAGGTTAATGCATAGGAAAAAGTTCTGATTTTCCTCCTTTTGAGCAGAAAATTGAAGGTAATCTTTTGGAGCCCTAGTTATATTTCGAAATTGGTACTTATCCCGAATGTATGTTCGAATTAAACATGGTTTTTCTGATTATATCCTCGTATTGGTTCACCAATGCAAGAAATCTATGGATTTATTGTTTAGGATTGGAAGTCTTGAATGTAAGTGATGATTAAGTTCATAGACCTTAAAAGTCAAGCATTATATGGAGAATTCATGATGTTTAAGTTGAATTCCTATATTGTGAGTAAATGTTTTGTTGTTGACTGAAATTGGGAATGTATAATGAAGCAAGCCATGATATGTTGATTTTAGCATAAACTAAGTTAGAAATGTTAGGGATTGTTCAATATGAGTCTTTTGTTGCTATCATGGTATTGTTCACCACATATTAAGTTTCTACACATGAAAGTGTAAATTATGATTTTTGGAAAGAGTTACGAAGTGGGTTATGGGTTTACTTATTCTTATTTGGTCAAACTTGACCATAAATTGAGATTTTTGGCAAATTTGGACATTTACACATGTTAATGGGACAAAATAAAAGAAAACTTGATAAGTGGAATGGAATCATAGATTCCAACCTTTATGGGACAAATTTCTGGTATGTAAATAAAATAGCTTGAAAACAAACATATAATTGGATTAAATGGAAGTTATGATATGTTTGAAACATATCGGTGTTATGTGAACGGAAAATGTCATATTTTATACCGGTTTCTAATTTTAGAAAGTTTATTGTTATAGATTTCCAAAATAGCTTAAATGAGCAAAATAAAAGATGTTTTAGCATTTAAACATTGAAGTAAGCTTATACAAAAAAAAATACAAATGTTGTTAAAATAACTTGGAAGAAATATGAAAATATCATATTTGGCCTAAGAGGGGTAAATTGTCAAAAATGGGTATTAAGTTTTGTTGAACATGTTTAATCATTGGAATAGAACTAGATAATGATTTTAAGAAATTCAATAATGATTAGACCATATTATATAACTAGTTGTGGGTTTAGTTCTAATGTCTTATTAATTTAATAGACAGTGAAGGATAATTTGGAAGCAATTAAAGACAAGAGTTAGTGGATTGATGTAGCTAGACATACCTAGCTACTGAGGTGAGTACATGAGGACTTTTCTGGGTACATAGCAACAAATTTTATTTTTTTATGCAAATTGTTTAATGATTAATAGTTTGACAAATGATTTTCAAAAGTTATGTTAAATGTTTCATGAATAATGGTTTTCGAAGTGATTTTTAAAGCTTGAATGATTAAGTATTGATTTATGTTGACCGATTGAAATGGTTTGCAAATGAATCTAAAGTTTAAAGTTTTAAAAGTTGTTTTATGCAAAGGTCGGAATGATTTCTATATGATTGAAGAATGTTTATGATCGAGGCTAACATGTAATGAAGTGATGATGGTAAAAAAAATTTGAATATGAATTAAATGTAAGAAATGTGAGAGATGTCCGGACAATGACCTTACCCGCAAGAAGGGGGGTCAAAAGACACTACTGGGATGGTACCTCCCGTCGCGAAGTAGTTGTCTTCAGCACGCCCTTATGGATAGATTTGTTCTATTTCATGAAGGGAAAGGGAACTAGCACGTCCTCACGGATAGATTGGTTCTATTCCGGGGAGGGAAAGGGATACGGGGAAACCCGTATAAAGCCAAACAATAAGAAATTAATCATAAATTATAGTTGGTCTATGTTTTGATAAGAAAGGGTTCAATTTATGTTTGCTTATGCTAAAGTGTAAAACCTAATGGTTTTTTTATGATAAAGTAATGAGTTATGTTTTATTGTTATAGCAGCGAACTTTTGTTTTGATGATAAGTAATGACTTTATGCTTTTAATGATTAAATAATGATTATGAGATTTTATACTGAAGTATTGATCTATAATTTGATGTTTTGACAGTAAAGTGGATTTTGCAGGTTATGAAAAGAAAGGAAAGTTTTCTTGGTTTTCTTATAGTTAATGATATTAAAATTGATTTAAACTTGTTGGGTCTAAAACCCATGTATCTCACGAGACTTTTGTCTTACGTATGTTTGTTTTAAAATGCTATGTACTCAGGGACAGGATCTCTAGCATTGGATTAAAGGAGTGAAGAATTTAGAAGCTTTTACGTGGATGGTAGATAGAAAAGATGACCGAGACAATAGAGTTAATCCAAGTGCGGTATAGTTTATTATGTAATTGAGAGACATTATGTCTTTGGTTTAGAAATACCCTTGTAGTTATACTGTAAAGTTTGGTTATGTCCCGTATTGTTTTTGGGCTATCTTTTTATTGTGTCGAGTCAGTATGGATTTATTAGTATAGCCCAAAGGTCATGCCGAATTTTCGGTAGAAATCTTAGTTTAATACGGGACATAGCTTTAAGATGTTTTAAGGCTTTACTATGGTTGTCTTTTGATATGAGTTTGTAACCCCCAATGTTATCTAAATACTTTTAAATTTATTTGTTTTTGTTGGGACCAAATGTTTAAGAAAAGTTTTTGAAAGAACAGAATTTTTACTTCAACATGTTTTACAAACAATTTCACCATTTAAGGTGTTTGAAAGATGGGGTGTTACAGTAACCTTAATCATTCATGAGCGAGATAGTTGTATATAGATCTATATGGGACTGACAATCCCCACCTATGGTTGTTAGCTACAACTTCGACCGGTGGGTCAAGGGTGACAAATGTCTTAACACTGCGACGCCTGAAGAACGTCGTGACAGGCCATCATGTCATAGCGATGTTATAATAACTCACATGAACAACAACGGATATCCTTGGTTTGGGGAAAAACATCTTCAAAGCAGTTTTATGTAAATATAAACTTACATGTTGCTTTATACAAAATATAAGTATGGTTTTACTTATACATATGGGGTTTATGGAATTAAAACTACAGTTTATCAAGATACAAACATAAGTACAGTTTTACTTATACATACGGGTTTTATGAAATTAAAACTACAGTTTATCAAGATACAAACATAAGTACGGTTTTAACTTATACATATAGGTTTTATGGGATTAAAACTACAGTTTATCAAGATACAAACATAAGTACGATTTTACTTATACATACGAGTTTTATGGGATTAAAACTACAGTTTATCAAGATACAAATATAAGTACGGTTTTACTTATACATACGGGTTTTATGTGATTAAACTACTTTTTATCAAGATACAAATATAAGTATGGTTTTACTTATACATACGAGTTTTATGGAATTAAAACTACATTTTATCAAGATATCGGTAAGTATGGTTTTTACTTAGACAAGGGTTTTATGGATTTAAAACTACAATAACGTTAAAGAAAATATCGTTTTTCTTGGTACATATGCTACGGGTTTTCACAAAGGAATTACTAAGTTTCTCATTACAAAAATCTTATGAACTCACCAACGTAATGTTGACACTTGAAAAATTACTTGTATTCTCATGTAACAATTAGTCAGGTACAACTAATCTTTTGGGATGGGACGCGAAGACGTCTCTTTTGATTATTTTGTTATCATAATGTAATTGGGTTGAAACAATATCGTTTGAAAACATTTCAAACTAGTCATAATCAATTGCTTGATTATGAGTATGGCCTTTCAAACTAGTCACACCTTATAAGTGTGTACCATACCATCCATGTTAGTCTTTCTTGAAGACCCAGTTGCATCCAAATCGTTTAAGGTCAGGTGATTGATCAATCAAGTTCCATACTTAGTTATTATACATGGATCTCATCTCACTTTCCATAACTTCCTTCCATTTGTTACACTTTGGTCCTGTGACATGGCCTACTGATAAATGGCAGGCTCATCTTGGTCTAATAGTGACTCATCACCTTCAATTATATTCAACAAAGTGTGGAGCCTAAAAGGAAATAGAGAATTACAAATAACCGAAGAGGTTCAGCTATCCGAAGCAACCAAAGTAGAAGTGAAGATAAAGTTGTTGAGGTCAGCACCTCAGACGAATCGCGAGTCCTCGGTCAAGGAAGTTCTTCTCTCCTGTCAGATTAACTGAAGCGGATCGACAGTTGGATGGAGTATCTCGAGTAGGCTGCATCTTACCCAGAATGACAATATTGCTTCTCCAATAAGATTAGTAGAAGGGTTGAAACCAAAGAGTATTGGATTAGTAGGACCGAGGATGGTCACACCTCGTTCGAATCATTAGATATGTATTCGGTTGGGCATGCAAACATGACATCCATGATAGACAGCAGGAATGTGTAACCAACGAGGTTACCAAACCAAAGAACTGTGATGAAGAGAGAACTCCATATCAGACCGAATAACAACTTTAGAGGAAGCCATTCAACCGTATGTTCCATGGACTGCAGTTCACCGTGACAACAATAGTTTGGGCTACAATCACAAGTGTGATAGACAGCAGGTTGTTGTACCTTGTATTGGTGTTGTCACATCATCTGTCAAAGCTATCTTGGGAATATGCGTGAGCACAGGCCTCAATGAGTAATAGCAGTATGAGGAACAAGGTATAGTTACTTTACAGGTTGTGAATTTGACTAGGTAGTTCAGGCCTAAGAAAGGCGTCCCCACCCAAGACCTTGTGTATTCGACCATCCACATTGTGCTATAAATACATCTCATTTTTCTTTCACAATGATATGTCCAATGTTTATATTTTAAACATTGTGTTAGTGGTAGCCATAGTTTATCTCTTGTAAAATATTGATGTTTATCAATGAAAAAGATCTCTCGGTTCTCATATTGGACGTAACTCGACTAGTTGTCGAGTGAACCACTTTATATCCTTATGTTACTCAACTTTGTGTTCGTATTTCTCTCTAGTCTAGATAGTTGAGTGTCTTGATCGTTTATTGAAGTTCTTAGATGTGTTTGTTGGTGCCCTTCCACAAGTGGGCAGAGTGTCTTTCCTAACAAGTTATATGTAAACCATAAAATTTAGTGGCATGATGTAGTCTACGAAGATGAGGTGGAAGTATGTTAGATTCCTTAGTAAGCTCTTGTTGAGGTTTAACATGTTTCTCATATTTCGGTTGAGTACTAGTGCCAACATTATATTTTTGTTGGTTGTGCCGCGTCCCGTTAAGGGTATGTTGCTTAGGTAGGACAGTGCCGCGTCCCATTAGGGTATGATAGTGCCGCATCACGTTAGGGTATGTTTCTTGGGTAGGATAGTGCCGAGTCCCGTTAGGGTAGGAGAGTGTCGTGTCCCATTAAGGGTATGTTGCTTAGGTAGGACAGTGTCGTGTCCCATTAGGATACGATGTATGGGTAGGACGGTGGCGAGTCTCGTTAGTGTAGGACTGTGTTGAGTCTCGTTGGGGTAGGATTGTGCCGAGTCCGTCAGGGTAGGACGGTGCCAAGTCCCTCTAAAGTAGAAATGTATGGTACGAATCGAAGTTAGTCTGAGAGCCATTATGTGTTATGTTTGTTATCTGATGGAACGTGTGGTATTTTAGGGAACTACTATGCCGTGCTTACTCTCTTAAGTTAAATGTTTTTCAGGTACTTTTGTGAATAGTGGGAAGGGCGCGCTTGATTGTACTTATATTTTTCCTGATCATGCTTTCAAACTTCTTTATTTGTTTATTACTTGGGAATTTCTTTTACAATGGATTTTGGGATTTTTCTTTCTTAACGTTGAACAAATGGGTTTTATGATGTTTAAATGGGTTTGACATTTATACTTTGTTTTAAAAATGAAAAATATGGTTGTGAAATTTGGGATGTTACAATATATCATGTCAAAAAAGCCAAAAGTAAATGCAACGACAAGATACGGGTGCATTGATGTAGATGTTCCAACCAGTGTTGTAAAACTCAGCTTACTCGGCCGAGTACTCGGGACCCGACCATTGACTGAGGCGATTTATAGAAAGTCGGCCAAATTACTCAAAATCGGTCAAACTCGGAAAATCGGCCAAATTCGATCAAAGGGTCAAAATTTACTTAAAAAGAGAACAAAGTCAATATTTCAATATTAATATGTTATAATTTATGTAACATTCTAACCCTAAAACTAACGTAAATGTATTAGATAATTGTACCGTATATGCTTTCCTTACTCTCATTCTCAGCTTCAAGAATTTCAAGATTAAAATATTTGTTATTTGAACTAGTTTAACATTTGAAAATGTATGTTTTTATTGCTATTTGTCTATTTTATTATGAGCTTGACCATCTTATGATATTTGTTATATATAAAATTTCCCAAAATTAATTTCTTTAAAATTTACCCTATCCGAGTACTTCCCGATGCTCCGTGACTAGGGGAAGTACTCGCTACTCACCACTCGACCCAACCGTGTACCGAGTTGCGATTTCTACTATATCGGTTCCAACGCACGGTGGCCAGCTGCATTGGTGCTCCACGGTGGATGAGTCAGAGTACTTGGCTCATCCGAGGGGGATGTTCGTTGTAATCACATCATGTGGTGTGATGGATATGTGGAACCAAAATCACCTATTTTGACAACTTGTGAATATAAAATCATGTACAATAATTGTTTCTGTCATGATAGTAACAAATAAGTAATTTGGGGAAAACTATTGATGTATTTTTCAGAGGCATAGTAGATAAAATGCTGAAATAGTCAATAAATGAGCCAACAATTTGGTCCAGCTAGGAGAAGAAGTAGATCGATGGTCCCAACACTATCGTGACATATCATGCACAACACTACATAAAACAAACGAAGATAACATATTAGAACACATTAGAACACATAAAGTGAAAAAACCAAGAGGAAAAAAACAAAAATACTTCTAATTATATACTTTACTTTGAAGAATGACTTGTTTTATTTGTTGGTACTTCCACCAGGATGACTATAATTTATTATTAAGTTTTTTTGATACACATATGAAGGCGTTTTGGCTCGTATTAGGAGGGATAATATATTAGAATACCTTAAATAATTCAAAACTATTCATCGGTTCAAATGAATAGGCATATTCTGCCGGTTGTTTTCTTGTAAAAAACTGGATTCCTTTTTGTTTAATATAGTTGAAGTTCTTTTTTTCAACCTTTTTCTCAAATGAAACTAAGAGAACAAATATGAATTGTTCTTTGCTAAGTTTAATAATGTGTAAAATTTTGGAAGTGCTACAATGATCTGGTCAATTTTGTATACCAGATTAAGTTTATGAGAATGATTAAATATTTATTAATTTAAGATGTTCTTATACTTAAAAACATTATATATCACGGACAAAAAATTACAAATACAACTACCAAGGTAAATAATAAAATATATAATCATTACAATTTACTGATATATAAGTATTAATACAATTTATTAATTAACATAAAGAAAAGACACTCACACGCATTATTATGACAAATAAAAACAAAATAAATAAATTACATTAACAATAGAAATAAATACAGTCATGTTACTATTACTATTTACTTATATAGTACAATTGACATTTAACACAATCAAATGTTTTTTACTGTTTTTATCAGCAACATAGACTAATATTTGAGAATCATATATTTGGCAACAAAATCAAACAATCGCACTGTCCGAATCCTTCTTATCCCTACTTTTTCTTGCAACAAAAATATTTCTCCTCAAAATCCGTCTGCTTTTCTTCCCTTCTTCCTGCAGATCCTATGGAATCTCAAACCCTCAAAGGGATTTCCGCCTTGATTTCTTCTTGCTAGATTCCCCCTTTCGATCTAACTTCAAATTATCTTCACTCGTATCGCTTCATCCATTAGTAAATAGCCTTTAATCGTGTATATGTTTGAAAACTTTGCATTATCATCGTTGTTGAGTTTTTGGTTAATCCCTCTACAAATCAGTTTTTGATTTTTGTTTGTAGGTTTGAGTTTTCTGTTTTATCGATGGTGTAGGTTCTAGGGTTTTAACTTTTAACCGATCCATTTACTTTGTTCGTCTGTATCTTAGGAGCGATACCCAGAATTTTCCTTACTTGGGGTTTTAAGTTTCTAGCATTGCTAGACTTCATCAAGTGCAATTGTTTCCTCACAAATCTTCATACCAAAGTTCAGTGTAGATTCTGGTGTGGAGGCTTTGTATCTCGCGAGTTTGTGGTGTGGGTTTTGATGGATCTGAGTGCATTTTGGAGATCTTAGCTTTTCACGCCGCGAAAATTCTTCAACTAATTTCACAGAGGCTATTTATTTGTTTCCACTCAAGCTTTATTCGTTTGGGAATTCATCATGGATCATGTGATTGGTGGGAAGTTCAAGCTTGGCAGGAAGATTGGTAGTGGATCTTTCGGAGAGCTTTATTTGGGTAATTTCTTCTTTCCTCTACCAAACCTCTCTGTTGTTGTTCGTATGTAACGCTTTTGTTTCATTTTTGATCTGTTTCTTAATTTCTTTTTCACTCCAGGAGTAAACGTTCAAAGTGGAGAAGAAGTTGCTGTCAAATTGGTACGTATCTAGGGTTTTACATCACCAATTAACACATATATTTGGGGGTTTCCCCTTTTCTGAATTGTTCTTCTTTTTTTCCAGGAATCTGTTAAAACCAAACACCCACAACTTCACTATGAAGCCAAATTGTACATGCTTCTTCAAGGAGGAAGTGAGTTCCATATTTTTCTTAGTGTATTCTTCTTATCATCATTCCCACTTTTTTTTTCCTTTTTTTTTTTTTTTTAATTTCAAGAAACTTACAATACGCTCTTAATAATCTCCTACAGCTGGTGTACCCCATCTTAAATGGATAGGAGTTGAAGGCGAATACAATGCTATGGTTATTGATCTTCTTGGACCAAGTTTAGAAGATTTATTCAATTATTGTAATCGAAAATTCACTTTGAAGACAGTTTTAATGCTTGCAGATCAATTGGTAGGTATCCAACTTTCTATTAATGCAATAAATAGCAATGTACTTCCATTTACTTGTGACCTACTTTCATTTCTTTCTATTATAGCATCATACTTTCAATCTTTTTTCTTATTAGAACATTACACTTAAAAAGTTAAAAGAATCTACCTTTCTTTGTATTTTGATGACATTTTTATAATTGGATAGATTTTTTAAAGTACGTTGCTATTTTTTCCATTTAACACAAACACTTGTACCTTTTTATATTCAGATAAACAGAGTTGAATATATGCATTCAAGAGGGTTCCTTCACCGTGATATAAAACCAGATAACTTTTTAATGGGTTTAGGACGGAAGGCAAATCAGGTATTTTTTATATTTTTTTAATTTATAATATTTGAGTTTTAAAAGTTAAAATATGTTTTATACCATACAACAGGTTTACATTATAGATTATGGTCTTGCAAAAAAGTATAGGGATCTCCAAACACACAAACATATACCATACAGGTATTATATATTATAACTATTATATATAAATTATAAACTCAAGTGGAAGTTGTTTAATTTTGATATTTTTAATTCTTATAAAATTTTTTTAATTTTTATTTCAGGGAAAACAAAAATCTCACTGGTACTGCTCGTTATGCCAGTGTTAATACCCACCTTGGAGTTGGTAAGTAATATTTTCTCGTTTCAATTGTATAAAAATTACAAATTTATGGGAAAAGACGTAAATGCCCTCATGAGTCGTGACATTGTTTTTTATTGTCAATTGTAGAGCAAAGTAGAAGGGATGATTTGGAGTCTCTTGGTTATGTGCTCATGTATTTCTTGAGAGGAAGGTTGAATATATTTAATTTTTTTGTTTTTTCCATTTTCCTTTTTTAATTTTAAAAGATTCTAATTTCTAATTTTTTTTTTTATATTTATATGGTTGTAGCCTTCCATGGCAAGGGCTAAAAGCTGGCACTAAGAAGCAAAAATATGATAAAATTAGTGAAAAGAAAATGCTTACTCCTATAGAGGTAATTATTGATATAAATAATATCTTAAGTTTTTTTATTATTATTATGAATTTATGTTTTTCTTAAAAATGACAATTTACAGGTGCTATGTAAGTCTTATCCGACTGAATTCATATCATATTTTCATTATTGTCGATCACTTCGATTTGATGACAAACCGGATTATTCATACTTGAAGAGGCTTTTTCGTGATCTTTTTATTCGAGAAGGTAAAAGAAATCTTGATTTTATTTTAATTTTTAAGTTGTCTTTTTTTTTTTTTTTTTTTTGTCTGTTTGGTTGGATGGAATGGAATGGCGAACATGATAATGGAATGGAATGAGTTATTCCATTCCATTATCATGCTTGGTTGTCCAGTATGAATGGAATGGAATGGAATCGGTCATTCCATTCCATGATGATGTTTTGGTTGGCCGGTTTGGAATGGAATGGAATGAATCTTTATATTATGTGTAAATACAACGTATATTTTTAACTCTACTTAATTCTATATAATGAAAATTTTATTTAAAAAAAAAAAAATAAACATAGTAAAAGCTCACTAAAGCATAATAAGATTACAATATAAAATATAACTTTTAGCAAATGTAATTGTAATTTAATTAGAATTGTGAAATTATTAAAAAAAAGATTCATGTCTTAAAAAACTATGTAGTAGTGATCTATTTTTATTCTTTTTATCATTAACACGAAAGGCGTATGTATATGGTCGTTATTATTTTCTTCTATTTCTTTAAAAATAATATCTAATATTAAATTAATGTTTTTTGTTTATTGTCTTAGGTTATCAGTTTGACTATGTCTTTGACTGGACTATTTTGAAGTACCCTCAAATTGGTTCAGGTTCAAGTTCTAGAGGACGGGTCAGTATTTTTTTTTACTCTTCAATTTTATTTATTTATTTATTTATTTATTGAAGGAATTTATTCTTATAAAAAATATATAAACCTCTATTTGCAAATCAGACGGTTGGCAAACTACCACTGAATCCCGGGCCTTCAGCAGACAAGGTGGAAAAAACCCCAGGTTTGTTTTTTTTATATAATATTTATATATGTATTTGTATATATTAAAAAATCTTAAAATTAACTTCTGTTTATATGTACACATTAAAATATATATAAAATTGGCCATACAAACAAAAACTTGTACTCTCACCATTTAATCGATTTAGCTTCTTTAACTATTTTTATAGTGATTAAACAATTATACTTTTTTGAATATTAAAAAAAAAAAACCATTTTTCTTGTTACCTGGTTTTGATATAGAAACAAACTATAAAAACAAAACGTACTTTCACCATTTTAATGATCTAGCTACTAAACTCTTATTTTTTTTTATTGATTTCACCACCAAACTATTATTATAACAATAAAAAAAGATATTAGTTTAGTGGCTAAACAATTAAAACAATGAAAGTACGTTGTATTTTTCCGTATTCTTCCATATAATATACGATACAAATGTATATAATGTCGAGAATTTGTCCAATTAAACGTTGGTGTTTGTATGATGATAAGATATTGAAATTGCATGTTTATATAAATTTTTACATAAAAAGTAGAAATAAAAAGTTGGTGGTGATTTATGTGTATGTGTGTGTGTGTGTTTTAGTGAGACACTCAGGGGCAGTTGAGGCATTTGCTAGGCGTAATGTTTCTGGAAGTGGTTTACATGGTGAACACTCGAGGCACAGATCTTCAGAACATGCCACGTCATCCAAAGAAATGGTGAGTATAAAGTTTACTAAAAAAAAATAATAATAAATAAATGAAAGTACATTGCTATTTCTTACATTCATCCTACCGTATTTGTACAATCAGCATGCTGACTCAGATAGAGGCCGAATTTCACGAACCGGTAGCACTTCAAAAAGAGCAGTAGTCTCGAGCAGTAGGCCGAGTTCATCGGGCGAGCCAAGTGAGGGTCGGTCAAACCGGTTAGGTTCGGGCAGCGGGCGGATATCAACTGCCCAAAGACTCCACTCTCAGCCCGGATTCGAGTCCAAATCATCATCTTTCACACGGGCAGTTCCGTCATCGAGAGGCGGTCGTGATGATGCTCTAAGAAGCTTTGAATTGCTAACTATCGGAAAAAGGAAATAAAAAGAGAAATTTTGAATTTGCGTGTGGGACCCGTTTACACAAAAATGTAAAAGATTGGTTGTCGTTGTTGTTGTTGTTGATGTTGTAACCTTGAAGAAAGAGAGATTGTGTCTCACTTTAGGGTGGGTGTTCATATGGTGTCAAGTACCCTAATTGAGGAATGTTTATGTTGGAAGAATCATTTAAATTGGATTTGGCTTCTTGTTTACTTGTGTGTTCTTATTTGGTGTATTGTTGATTTGGGTAAGATACACAATAATTTTTTATTTTACATCGTTTTGTCATTAGTAAAGTAAATCATTTTTTGTCCGTTTAAAAAACCATTTAGATGATGAGGATAAACTTTATTGTAAAGTAAGAGTAAATTGCAAATTTGGTCAGTGTTTAACAAAGGTTTTGGAGGTCGAGTCCCTTAAATAAAAAATTGCAAAGAATGCTTTTATGACCATGTATCATTGTGGGGTTGATCTATCCTTTTTAACACCCGTTTTTTTTATATTTCTTTTGCTCTTAGTGGCTTCATGTGCCTCTCACATGAAGACAAATTGGTTGTTTCTCTCTTTTATCTCTTCTAATACGTAGCCTTCTAATATGAACATGGTTATTAGGTATTGATGCGATATAAGACTTCCTTTTGCGACTGCTTCGACGATATGGTCTTTGGAGAGGCCCGAGATTACAACAATGAGAAGGATCTTAGAAGCGTCTCAGGAGGTTGTCCCGGGGAGGGCGCTCCAACGATCAAGTCAGTATCCGAAAGTTGGAAATAAGAGTGAGTATGGTATATGATTAGTCTGGGAGCGATCCCGTTTACCTGAGGCTTTTTGCCTTTTATACCTGAGGGCGGATCAGCTTTAGGGGACATGAGTGTCAGCTTGGCATTGGTGCAGGGACTAATGCAGGTAGTGGCCCGTCCACTTACCTTATCGTGACAACAATAGCTCGTGCTATGGTCAGAGGAATGAACTCATCAGCAGCAGGAGAAGATGAATCCGCAGTATCCTCTATCCGAAGTCTATTCCGGAAGAAGTTCTTTCTCGAAGGAAGAGTTAACCCTTATATGAAGACTAGTTCGACAGAAGTTGCAGAAGCACAAGTCGGACATCTTCAGTCTCATTCGAAGGGAGAATGATGTTGTTATTTTATCAGTCTATAAAGTGACAATGTGTAGGACTAGTTTGTCCTTTTGGTCTTTCCCGCCCAAGACTTGCGTGTTCAAGCTTCCATATCCCGCTATTTATACAATCTCATAACTATGTTTGTAATATGGTCAAAATATGCAAAAACTAGTAGTCATAGTTTTCTCTCTTGCAAATCATTGAAGATTATCAATGAAAGTTTCTCTCGTTTCTCATAGTGGACATAGCCCAGCCGGGTGAACCACTTTTATCATTGTGTTTTCTTTATTCTCAACCTTAACATTACTCACTTGTCTAGATAGTTGTATGAAAGTCTGTCAAAGTACTTGGCCGTGTTCGTTGGTGTGCCCCCTTTCCGCTGCGTCGTGCATCCCAACAAACTAGTTTCAGAGCTTCATGGTTGAAGTCGAGAGGTCCAAGATCGACAAACAGAAGTTCATAACTTTGACTCTTAAAGTATGCAAACGTAAGGTTGAACCTGCCAGATGTGCTGCACCTGTCCATGGTTCGCTCAACCTCGAGGTGAAGCAGTGGCGGTGGAAGAACCAAGTTGAAGAGAGAACAGATCCAGAGGCAGACCTGACATCACCTGTAATATGGAGAGAGAACTATCGTTACAGTGACCCGAGCTTCAGTTTCCAATCGGGAACGAACGGAGAGAGATGGGAGCAGGAGTCACAGACATCAACGACAGGAAAGAGAGATTGACTACATTCGGAGAAGCGATGACAGAGTCGGAAGGTGAGGCCAAAGATGATGGTGGCATCCTCACAGTTACAACTAAGGCTTGAGCTGTAGTCACTGTGAAGCCAATGAGATGGAGATGCCTTCTTCCCCGAGACATTTAAATCGGATCTGTTGTGGAGCCTCAGTTTTTCGAAGCGAGGTTCCACTGGCTATCTGGAAGAGGTAACACGAATAACGGGCATCCGGCGTCTCAGGTTGGACAAGGTCCAATAGGCCAAAAACCCAGATATCCCCGTCTTTCCTCCGGAAGCAAAAGTGGGAGAAACCCAGTGAAGTGCCGAAAGTCAGCACGAGCGTTAGAAGTCAAAACGCCGGTCCTTACCGAGGTGACAGTCTCTGACCGAAGTTAATGCCCGAAGCCAAAAGAAAAGGCAGAATGTAAGAACGGATCCCCAGATCCGAGAAGTTCCAAGGCCAAAGACTTCAGATCAGAAGTTAGTCTTAACCGAAGAACCAACCGAAGTACGTTCACAACGACGTGCAGATCTACACTCAGGCACCTTGAGCCTTCAGTTGGCTTGTTGGCTGCGTTGACGAAAGGCAAGGTGGAAGAGTATCCCTTGCACATCTAAGCGTCTTTGGATGAGTTACATTTGTCAGAACTAGACAAGTGACAATGACCGGAGCGAAGTCCATCCAGAAGAAAGACCGATCTACCTTAGATGAACCCACTGCTTTTCACTAGCCCACGCGGCAAGAGAGTCGAAGGCAGTAGGAGCGTCAGAAGTTCTGGTGACATCAGGGTGCCAACATCCATTGCCATGGAAGGTGATTTGTCTGTTAAACACTCTCGATACGGTATCCTAGTTGGCAAAGTACAACTGCTAACCGAAGGGGAGTATCAGACACCTCATATGGAGCCATGATGATGAAGATTCCATACAGTGGAATATGACTATAAAGACGAGAGATTCTCAGATTGGCAGGAACGAGACTTGGTTCTCTGTCAAGTAAATCAGCAGAAGTGGCACTTTAGAGCCAAAGATCGTTCATGCGTCAGAGATTGTCGAAAACAAGAACTACAAGAAAGGGTGCGGTTCATCCTAAACACTAGGAGTGGAGTTGATTACGATCCTTTCTCCTAATTGTGAAAAAGATGAGCATCCAAGGTTCTTGGTACTTTGGCCAAACGGTGAAGTTCATGTAGATGGTCAGATGCGAAGCCTCGCATCCTTGTATACAATCAAACCGAACATCTTTCCACTGCTACACCAGTCGTAGTTTCCAGTTGCTGATGGAAAACCAGGTGTGCACCGAAGGAAGCCTGTATGAATAATGAGGAAGAACAGGAGCCTAGAAGTGAGTGTTATCACTGTTGCTCCAGGAAGTTCAGAACACCTCGTTTATCATCATCAGTTGTACGGTTGATGTTATGTTGGAGGAGGGATCCAACATACAGATTATCAACGAGCTTAGACGCTGTGGTCTAGAACGTTCAGGAGAGAACTCAGCACAGCTTAACTGATTGCGTGGGAGTAATTAAGCAGTCAAAAACATGAGCTTCAGACGTCCGAAGGAGTTTCAGTCGAAACATATTCTGAAATCTCCTTGGAGAAGTTCATCAGACAGATGCTGAAGACCACCACTTTTCCCCATTTGAAGGTTCATCACTTTCAAAGCAAACATTGAGGAAGGAGTGTCCTCAACGACATTTTCTTTGAAGAAGGCGGAGATCGAGAGAGAGAAGACAAGAGAATTAGTAGACAGAAAGATCAGTTCATATCAGTCTCCAAGTGGGAGATTGTTAAGAAAGTGTGGAGCCTAATCCGAACCAGAGGAAGACCCAAGACAGCCGAAGTGGAACAGTTGTTTGAAGCAACCAGAAAATAAAGGCGAGACAAAGCCAGTGCTGTTAAGGTGTGTAGTTCAGACAAGTCTCCAGACCTTCGGTCTAGTGGGAGTCCTCCACTCCGGTCAGATCAACCAGAAGACGGATCAGAAATAAGAAGGGGGTGACCCTTCAAAAGATCTGCAGAAGGTTGAAGCGAAGGCATGAAGCTCAGCAGGACTAAGGAAGCCTTGCGTTATCCAGATCCGAAACTATGTCCGGTGCCTGAACCGAAGGTATCTAATCATTCAGAATGAGGAAGGTCAAACCTCGTACAGATTAGAAGATACATCCTCAGCATGGACATGAATGAAGATATCTAATGATAGCAGAAATCAGTTGGTGACAGATGCGTTACTAGACTAAAGGCATGTAACCAAGATATAACTTTATCCGGACCGAAGGGCGATATCCGAGGATGATTCTCATCAGTGTCTCATGCGGATCATAGTTCATCGTGACATCAATAACTCGTGCTATGGTCACAGGAATGAACTCACCAGCAGCAGGAGAAGATGGATCCGTAGTATCCTCTATCCGAAGTCTAGTCCAGAAGAAGAAGTTCTTTCTTAAAGGAAGAGTTAACCCTTATACGAAGAATAGTTCGACAAAAGTTGCAGAAGCACAAGTCTGACAGCTTCAGTCTCATTCGAAGGGAGATCTCAATCGAAGACCAATGATGAATTCTTCAACCAAAGGCGACTCATTCGAAGGGAGATCTCAACCAAAGACCAATGAGGAATTCTTCAACCAAAGGCGAGGCCTCGGTTGTACCTGATATTGGTGTTGTCACATCGCATGTCAGAAGAATGTTGGGAACACGCAAGAAACAATGTTTAGTAACGGAGGCAGCATGGGGAGCACGGTGTTGTCATTTTATCAGTCTATAAAGTGACAATGTGCAGGGCTAGTTTTTCCTCTTCGGTCGTCCCCTACCACTACCTCCTCTAGACTTCCCCGAAATCTTCCCTTTGGTCAATTCGAACAAATATGCCCCATTTCTCCACAACCGTAACATAATGGCTTTTTCTCTGGACAGTCACGAGACAAATGGCTAGTCTTCCCGCATTTGAAACAACGCGGGAGCGGGAGAACTATCCATACAACTACCAATCGGCTTCTTGCTACAACGGTTACACCACTTTCCCTCATCTTTCTTTGTATCACCATTCTGTTGCGACCCCGATCCCTTTCATTTCTTAGAAAACCCTTGCGACCGTAATTCCCATTTTCGTTTACCACCCGACTGACCCCGTTTTTCTTCCCGTTCCTTCTTCTGTCTTTTCAGTTCATTTTCTCGATCCTTTACGGCTTCAACTGCCTCCATAAAAGTGGATAATTCATAAGCTTTGAAAAACTCCCGTATCTCAGCTCGTAATCCCCACAAGTACCTATCAATCTTCCTTTCTTCTGTGTCCACCTGATTATGTGCAAAACGAGAATGTTCTGCAAATTCCTTCGTGTACTTCTGAACTGTGTTTGAACCTTGGGTAAGGTTCATGAAATCGATCTCTAACTGTCATATAGTGGCACCCGAGCAATACTCTTCACAGAATTTGACTTGGAATTGTTCGCAAGTCATAAGGGGTAACAATTCCTTGTCAATAGTCAATGTTGTACCCTCCCACTAGAATAATGTTCCTTCATTCAACAAATTTGTGGCAAACTCCACCTTATCTTGTTCTGCACATTTACTTGTATGAAAAAATTTCTGTGTGTCAACCATGCCAAAGCAGATATCGGACCCTCCACACCAAAGAAATTCGTAGGATTGCAGTCCAAAAACTGCTTATAAGTACAACGGGTCGCTTTGTATTCTCACCACTTCCCCGGCTCCCCCGATTTCATCCTCACCTACTTTTTCATGTGTTGCTTTTTCTTTATCGCCTTGGGTTTTCGCACCCCCACCACCTTGTTGTTGAATTATTATAGGTATCCCCTGTTGGATAGTTCGTGCAACGATATTTTCTCTCACTTTCTCCAAGTGTTGGGAATTATTTGTTTGTGACGAAGTGTTGAGATGAATATCCGAAGGCATTTTTCTTGAAGATCTGAAGGCCTGCCTTAACCACATACTCTAAAATTTTGTCTTTTAGTAGAGCACATTGATATATCAGAGCATATCTGATTCTCACTGTCTCACATTGGATAGTACAAGTTACGTGATACTGGTGATCGTGTCTGTACTATATTCAGTTTTTAATGTACTATTTGTCTCATTGATCATGTATAAATATCAAGGATGACCATCCGGGTTGAGCATGAGTTTTAGAAAAGCTACAACTATAAACCATAAAAATTATAATCAAGAATTCAACACCTTGTTCACTAAATTCTTATCTTGTTCATTGTTTTCTTATTCGTATTTTAAATTGTTTGTTTGACATACTATCTTGGATCGAATTTGAGACTCAACACGTAGTATCAGAGCAGGTTCAACTCAAAACGTTCAACCAGAAAACTTCCACAAACCAGCTACTGCTCCAACGGGAGAAAGCTCATCTAATCCGATGGTTGAAGAAAACCCATCTCTGAAGGGAGAAGGAAAGTTGACTGGTGACTCAGGGTTTTACTGCAACTATTGTCATGGGAAAAATCACTTCGCCAAAGACTGTATGCTAAAGAAACAACACGACAAGAAAAACAAAGTAAAAAATGAAGCATACCATGTGATGAAGCTAAATGAAGTCAAAGCGAAGACAAATTATCTTTCTCTGATGGCTGCGGATACTGGTATGGGATTTGGGACATATCAAGTTTGGTCTTCGGATTCAGAAGATGAAGAGGTGAGAAAGCCGACTCACGACGCTTTGTTTGCCGTTGATGCCGGTAAGCGATTTCAAGTTGAGGGAGAAGAATAAAACTAAGGAGATGATATGGCTTCGGATGTCAATTTGTGTTTAATGGCGAAGGACGTTGGTTCTTCAAGTAAGGCTCGCCAAACCAACCCTGAGCAGGATCTCATTTACTTTCCTCTTTTAATATACCAGAATCTTATTGTGCTTCTCATCTTGCTTAAATAACAAATGATTGCTCACTTATAAATAATATGCTTATGAAAACGAACTTATCAGACTGATTACAGACCTTAAAAAATAAAATCAAACAACATTAAAAAGAGATTATCGATCAAATTCAAACAATTCTTCAAAAATATCGAACGTGCAATAACCTAAAAATGCAAAACAATACCTGTTTCGTAACAATTACAAGCTAATAAATCGTAGATCAAACTGAGAAATAGATAAAAATCATCTTCAAAGTCTTCGAATCGAGGAGTATTTGCATAGGGTTTGCATGTTGAAGGGTTTTGAACAAAACGACTCTCACCGATGATCTAAAAGAAACGCACATGAAACACAATTACAATTCTAACCCTCATAGTCACAACCCTTACCTAGAAAAGCAACCAAAGTTCCACTTAATTTCAAAAATGCCACCGTGCCCTAAATAAGAAAATAAAAAAATCCGGATTAATTACAGCCACTCCTTTGTTCATATTAACGGTCTAGATTCGCCCTCACAGTCCTCACAAAAATACAAGTCCTCACCCGACCCGGAATATATATATATATATATATATATATATATATATATATATATATATATATATATATATATATATATATATATATATATATATATATATATATATATATATAGTAAAGTTCAAATGTGAATCTTTTTTTTCGTGAGAACTTTTGACTAAATTTTTTTTTTCAAAAAAAAAAGATTTAATACACTAAATCGCTTATATTTAAGACATTTTGTTAAAAAAAACTTCGAAAAAATATGCATATACGAAATGTGCACATATGCATTTTTTTCGCAAATGTATATATGCTCACGTTTTGTGCATATGCGCACATTGCATATATGCATAATTTTTTTCAAAATTTTTTTTAACAAAATTTAAGACCCGTTCCGCCGAGGCGCGGCCGGATGAATCCGCGGCGCGGCTTGGGAAGATTTTGGATTTGCACATGATTTGTACGCGCGGCGTGGCTCGGGAGAATCCGCGGCGCGGTGCGCCGCAGTCATGAAAAACCCTAATTCAGATTTAAACGCCTATATAAAGGGCCCCAGCCCTAGGGTTCGTGTTTTTGGAGGTTTTCTGGAGTAGAGGCGACTAGTTTCGGCAGAGGCTGCTTGACTTCAAGGCTTTGAAGGTTTTGGGAGATTAGAAGAAGGAGATACGACGTGAGGGAAGGTTTGTATCGGGTTGTGTGCATCCCTCCGTGTTCAGAAGCAAGGTAAGAGGATCTACCTTTTCTGATTTACCATTTCATCCCATCATGTAGTATTATCCCTTGGATACTGATATTAGATGGCTTGTAATACTTAGGGTATTGGACCATGGACATGCATGGACATGCATGTCCATAAGAAAGTAACCTTAGGATTGTTTCTAATATCAGGAAGGGTGTAGAATGGAACCCTAACCGATGGCTGTATTGGTGAAGGGTTAAAAGGGGTTTTCGGACTGTTACAGTCCGCAGCACGGACTGCTTATGTCAGCGATGCGGATTCGTGTAAACCCCGTAAGTGCGACGATAGTCCGCGACGCGTGAACGGAGAAGTCGCACCGCGGCGATTGACTGTTTGACCAAGAACTTATTTTCAACCCCTGTTTGGTGGCAAATGTTGGTTCTAACCTTTAGGCCAGTCTATAGGAGTTCGGTCAGTGATTAATATGTTGTGTATGTAGGATTTAGGTGATCGGACGAGCCTAGTTTGGGATATTAGCAATTATCCGGACTGTTGTGATTCAGGTGAGTATCCTCACCTTACTATGTGATGTTGCATGTTAGGCATCTTGTGTGTAATTTACAGTTATATGATCTGTTCTATATCTGTGATTATCTGTTGTTGGGCTCACTACTGATGCGTGTCTCCTCGTAGCTGTTGTATGGCGAGTAGGACTATTGCCTTGTCCCATAGTTGTTGTATGATGGGCTGGGCCATAACCGGGAACCCATAGCTGTTGTATGATGGGTAGAACCACCCCGTGTCCATAGCTGTTGTATGATGGACGCCTGTAGCTGTTGTATGGCGGGTAGGGTCGGGTCGTTCTCGAGGACGGGTTGTTTAATGTGTGGGCATGTATGGTAATTTGCGGAACTCACTAAGCTTTGTGCTTACCCGTTGATTTTAAAACATTTTCAGGTATTTCAGTTGAAAAAGGGGTGAGCTCGGCGTGACGGCGGTGCATCGCACATTAATGATTGCGGTTGTATTATTAAATGAGATTTTTATAATTATGCGATGTATACAATCTGGTAATAGTTTTGATGAACACCTTTTAAGCATGTTAATAAGATTATCTATGTTTTTACTTACAATTTTTAAAGAAAATTTTTGATTAGAAATTGGGGCGTTAGAAATTGGTATCAGAGCCTTGGTTTGAGGGATTTGGATGAATTGTATTGGGAATCCAAACTCAAACTTAAGACTAAGAGCTTTTCGTTAAAAATGATGTTTTATCTATAAAAGTTTTAAGTAGTTGGGTTGAATATCATGTGGAAGATTCCCTTGCATGTTCTTGTTTGATTGTTGCTTGGGAATTGGAAACATGGTACGCATACCTGACTCATGATTTTAACAAATAAAAGGGGTTTTAGAAAGAATGAGATGCGATGCGAACCGTCAACCGAGCTCAAGTAAGTTTTGTGATTCCCAATTACCCATGCCAAGTTTGTGCTATGTGATGATATGTGTTATGCTAAAAAGTAGGCATAGAACCTAGTCAGGTGAAACACCCTCGCTTAAGGCTTTTCATAAAACATCATTTTAACCCATGGTTTATCATCATTATTTAATAAAATAATCATTTAGTGAAAATTTTAGTTTCAACATCTTCAAATAAGTTATTTTCCTTCAAAACCATTTAAAAACACCTGGGGTTTAATGAGAAATTATTTAGGTTTAAGTTGCAGAAAACATCGTTTGGTCCCATTTAAGATAAAACATTTTAGTTTATAAAATAGCGAGGTTGTAACAATTCAAATACCATTACACAACTTAAATGATACCACACAAACTGTGGCATTCTAAACGTCCAACTCTTCTAAGGTCATCTAAACTCCTCAACCTGAGTACACATCAAAATAAGTTAGGCAATTGAAATGCCTAGTGAGCTTACCCGAGGTTGACCCATTTCGAGTGGGTAGTGAACCACCACACTCGGGACAAACCCCCAAAAATAGTTTTGAAACACACTTCAAAAGTTGTTTAAAACATCATAAAGGTTTACTCAAAATAGATAGTTATGATATGCAAATGCTATGCATGATGCAACTATCCCAAACCCACGTCCATCTCATAAAGTCCAACTCACCTCAATGGCACCTACCTAAGTTCACGAATGACACGCACGAAGTATGCCACTCGATCCCCGTATAAGCAAAACTAGGACTAGTGGCCATCACACTAGCCCCAGGAGGGTTAGCAACTCCCTCATGCGGTTCCCTATTGTCGGGAACAGTTTTCCCTAAATCCGGGACAAACATCTCATTTTGGGCATTTTTCCCTTGATTTCCCTAAATCCGGGACAATCATTTCATCTTCGTCATAAGGTTCACTCGGTCAATCCCATCCTATATGCAATGCAATGCACAAATAGGATGCTCAAAACATCTTTCAAAACATCATCATAATCTTTATTTGAAAACATCTTTAGAAACTCATTTTCATGCAATGCACAAGTAGTAATCATATAACACATTGCACGTAATATCATGCATGAAAGGTATTTGATAACACACACAAAAGATAATAGTTTGGATGTGTACTCCTGGTAAACTCACCCAAGATCAACTGACGAGTCAACACCAACTCCACACAAGGTTTGATGCATTTGGAGGCGCTCCTAGACATCATCCCATCTATCAAATCATCTTAGTTGAGTGCTAGCTCAAGTTCTTAGTCTTACCTCCAAGTCATAACAAAACATCTCCTTCCTACAATACAATAGCGGGAGGTATCATACTCTTTTCATCTAAAAGTCACACCACTAATACTTATCTTAAAATAAAAAGGAATCATCATCCCCATCCTAAAATGAAGTCCTTGACTCTCTAATATAAGGAAAATCTTAGTTAAAACATTCCCAAAGTTTGGCATCAAAACAAGGACCCAAAGCCCAAACCATAAGGCTTAAAACTCAAAAATGAAGAAAATGTGGAAAACCCTCTGACACGGGTCGTGCTCCCTGACACGGGCCGTGTCAGGACCAACAGATTACACAGGCCTTTTTACATGGGACGTGTTCTGCAACACGGGCCGTGTTCTGCACGCTGTAGCTTCGTTTTTGCTCATTTTAACCCCCTTTTGACCCAAATGAAGTTCCAAATCAACCCAAGACCAATTATACATGAAAATACACATTTAATAACTCATTTCCAAGTATTCAACTCCCAGTCCAAGTGTTCATGACTTAATTCAATGGAAATCACAATCCATGATCTTTTTCTTAGCAAGTGATTCATGAACTATGTTCCAAGTCAATCATTACACTTAACACCATAAAGTACCCAATTAGTTTCTTAACTAAGGTCATCCCTTAAGGGAGTCATTCCCACATAACTCTAATGAAGATAGCCTCATGGAATTCCCAATTCCAATCATTGGTCCAAATGGTTAAAACCCATGGAATACCCATTTCCAATCCATCAATTGATAACTACAAGTGGAGATTCCTTCTTCCATTCCATGGAATCATTAGGAAATGATCCTTACTCCACTTATACTTCCAAATTGATGCAATAAACCCATTCATCCATTGAACAAGAGATCCAATCATCATCTACATGAATAAAACCCATTTCCAACACCAAATTCCCATTATCTAGTGATTCAAGGTTTAAGACTACAAATCAAATGTTAGAATCCTTAGGGAATCATTAGAAATGAATCCCCTCATCCAAAACTACCATAAACACCCATCAATTTCTAGATTCCTCAACAATTCATCAAATCCCCAATTTCTGGGGTTCATAACACCCAATTCAATCAAATCTAAGGATCTAAATCAAATCTAAGGATCTAAATCATCCATGGATTGGATGTTGATCCAAACAACTTAGAAACATCAAATAAACGTTGGGGAATCATAGGAAGAACCTCATCCCATCATAAAACTTGTATTGGGTCAAATCCCCAAACTCAAACTCGAAATCTAGGGCTAGAAAAGTGGGTTTATACCTTAGATTGCTTGAATTCTTCAAGAACTTTGATCAATCTTCAAGTTCTAGCATCTTATCCCCCATGATCTCTCAAAATCGCCACTCTCTCCTTCTCTATCTATCTAATTCGTGTTTTTGCTGAAATGGGGGAAACCCCCATAAAAAACAAGTCATCTTTCAAGAAGTTGCAACAATAGTCCCTCTAGTTTGGTCCTTCTCCACCCAACACCCCAAGAGTCCATTTCTCTAACTAGAAGTCTCTAAGTTCACACTTATGCCCCAAATATAATTATTTATTTCACAAGAGTCATTCTACAGGTCAACACTAACCCTTAGTTTCCCAATTTGGCACAAATGGTCCCTTACACTAAAATTCTTCACAATTTAGGTCCTTAATATTAATTAAAGGAATTATTAGACCGAATTTAAACTCTACATCAATTCCTTTAATATATCTTCTAATTTTCTAAATCCATGACTAGTCAAATATACTTAGGGTAAGTTTGGCCAAATTGATACTTTTAGTCCTTATGACAAAATTTCTTACATTTGGTTACAAATTGATTTTAAAACTATATTTGGCCCATTTATTCACAATATAAAATATAACAAAATATTAAATTTAGTTATTTATCTATTTTCTTTATTTACAAAATAGATTTTATTTGTCGGTTTAAGCCCAAAACTCCTAGGCCTAAAACGCGGATGTTACATCAGGAAATGCATGTTAGAAATGCTTGGATTAGGATGCCTTCTGCCTGTTGTTGTTGATGTTTCTGCTGCTTTAGAATCTATGCTAACACTATTAGGTTGCTTAGTGAATGCTATTAGGTTATATACAATTAGGACAAGATAGCCTAAGAATTCTTGGTCTAGCCTTACTGGTTGTTCCTTGTTTGGTTGTGACTTTGGGGTAGGATCATATATTCTAATGTCTATCTTATTCTTGATTGCGTACGACAGTGTGTCCGTGAGGCGACCCGATGGTGTTAGCAGAAGTTCTTTTAGGCACGGGTGGGATGTGAGATCCTAGGTAGCTTAGGATGAGTGTTAGGCACTTGGGTGTGAGACCGTATGAATACCAATGTCGAATAGATGAGTGAGTGGTGAATTAGAGTATTGGGGGAAAAATTCTGGAACAAGTACGAATAGGTGTGGAAGGTAGTATAGGGCCCGTACTACCGAAAGCACAGGATTCATACTTGAGTCAGGAGGAGTTACCCAAAGTTCTAAGGAACCGGGTAGAGTAGAGAATCATGTATGATTCACATTATGGATTAGTGGCGAAAGGAAAGTACACGTCTTCATCGTGGCGATGTTCGGTAATGAAGAGTGGATTAGGAGTAGTTTCGGGTGTAACCGATGGAGATGGATCGGGATGGATCATAGGTGCAGAAATTGATCGCCGTTGAGGTATCAACGAGGGTTATGATTGATAGTAATGTGTTAGGCGATGCAACTGGGTTGCTAGCCGATGCATCTGGGTTTTGCATGTCGATGTTTCGAAGGTCTATGGATGTGAATCACGATAGACCTTATTCCTGTTTAATGGACTAACGGCATGGTATGAGGATTGGATTTGTTACAAAGGTTCGAGTCGCTGAGCGATCGCGATCAGCACTAGGTATTGGCACATATTCCAAGTGGGGGATAGTTGGTGTTCTAAGAGAATAAATAAAGCTTAATGCGTGTATAGCTCAGCTACTGGAATATGGGAGTACTTGCATTACGAATTATCAAGCGTTAGCTTGGGTTATGATGATAGAGGGAGAAGGGATTGACAGCTTGTTGGAAACTGTGGCTTGGGAATCTGCAGATAGGTTCCAAAGGATTACTAGGTACTCCTTTAGGGAATGGACGAGAATCCAGATTGATTTAAGTACCGACATTATGCCGACTTGTGTCACTCGAAGAGCAAGAAGGGCCCGTCCAACTACTGAAGCTGATGGACCTTGATTCCTGCTACCCAGCTGAAGTTAGAGTAATTGGAGACGATGTACAAGGTATGACGAAGAATGCGAGTAGTGTGTGACGTATGGGATAAAGACGCACAAAAGATGGCTCCTTGGACAGATAGCCACAAGTAAAGGGTTGAAGCAGAAAGGGAAGAAGGGTTCCTAGTGTGACATAACCGATCATTGAGGATGGAAGTCTCATGACAATGAGGGAGACGGCGTGGGGATGGATATCCGCGATCTGACAAGGCAGGGAGCTCGCCGGCAGGGGCTAAGGCCTTAAAAAGGGAAAGTTGTAGCTTGGAGGAGGAAGATGGGAGTGTCATTACGTGCTGGAGCTAGCAAGTGGTTATTGGTGCATCGAGTAGCTTTTCACTTTTGGGTAAAGGTGTTTGGAATATCTTTGAGTAAAGGGAATTCTGCGAATTCAAGGAAGCGGTTGGAGGTTGTATGCATTGCGAAGAGGCAAGGATCTTGGCCACGCTAGGGATGCGTGGTCACCTCCATGGGAATTTTGATTATTTCCATTAAGGTGTGGAAAACGTTAGACGATTGTATTTCGTTTCAACTCAGGACCTGGACAGCAGAGAGAGCGAGAGAGTAAAGTTTTGGTATAAAAAAGGCAGAGCATGGAAGGTGAGACGCCGGACTAAGGAGACAACGCGACCTGTTGGGTCGACTGCAAGATTGCGCAAGCTATGGTGACTTGGGACACAAGGGTTCTGCTTGCATGGACTGATACTCAGAAGAATTATTCAAAGACCGGGAATCCACTTCAGGCTTCAATAAGTGTTTTGCGTGTAGGAAAAAAAGTCTTCGAAATAAGGAATGTGTCATATGTGACAGCTCATCTCAGGAGCGCTAGTCAATAGTTCAAGGAAGGAAAGTATCGCGAGCCGTGAAGCCTTCCCAGGCAGGAAAGGCTGGGCGGAAGTAAGGAAGGGGTCGGAGCGAGGTTTTAAGGAAACATGTTGGTGAGATGGTGTATCAACCGGGAAGGATCAGCACGGAAACAACATATTAAACAACGATGAGATAAAGGCATAATGAGGGATATGTTATTCGGAAAATATAAGAGATGCTAGGAACAAGGATAAGCGTTGGCCAGGAGCAGTGGGTCTTATTGGTTAGTGATCGATTAAGATTTTTACGTCATGGAGGATTAGTATCTCACGTGAGTACCGAGGTACTGTGCCTTATCCAAGGTTGAGCTGCATTGTGCCTCGGTGAGAGGTAGGGTGTTGTCGAATGGGGAATACTATGTTACGGTGGCGCAGTGCGGTGATCTGGTGAGTACTTCGTGCTGGTCGGAAGTGTCGGGTCCTTTATTGTAGCAATTCTGCGCCATGTTCCCACAAGTACGAGATACAGTTATAGCGGGCTGATTGGTCAGTTTGGTTTGTGGGGCAGATGATTTCTGTACGGGAGGAGATAATGGTTATCTGGATGCCGAAGATTAGTAACCTTGGATTGTTCAGTAGGAATGGAGATGATTATGGACCCCTCCATGATCGCAATTGCCGGATTAGTTGTGGTGAAGGCTGCCTTGATTTTGTGGATGGCTACTTAGCTGGTTGGAATGAAAACCAAGGGCGGATCAGGGCGACATGAAGACTGGGCGGAGCGGATTCAAGATAAGGACTTAGATATGAAACCGTGGAAGGAACGCCTTTAGGTGAGATAGTTCGGGTAAATGAAAGTTGTGGGGTGGGGTTAGCAGAGGATGGCTAACCCATTATGGTGGCCTTGGATGTTAGATATAGACGTGGCTTTTGTGCGGTGATAAACGAAGAGTTTGTGTCAAGTTTTTCGTTTGTCCGAGGGGGGACGTGGATGTATATGATATTGAGAGGATTATTGGTGATTTGGCCGCTAAGGAAGTGGGAATGGATAAGTGGAGAGATGTTTGATCGGTGGGAAGGTCAAGGCTAATCACCAAAGGACTTGTAGCTAATTTGGTCACCGAAGGTTCCTGAGGTAGAATTTGGAGGAATGCCTATATGGGTTCATCACGAAAGTACCAAGGAACCCCTCAGTGTGATGATAAAATCGAGGATGTCGTAGACCGATGGAGCAGGAGTGCTCGCTTTGAGTCTATTATAGTATATGCTGAGGGTGGATGATGTTAAGGCTTGGGAGAAGGTACCCCGATATGGTGCTCTAGATGGTGATATCAGGTAAGGAGGTGCAGCTCACTTAGGAGTTTAGGAGAAGGTTCGCAAAGTTTTCGACACTCAACTTTGTTTCAGTATTGTGCATCACCCTTAGAAGGATGGCTGAATGGAGAGATCAATGTAGACGCTGGAAGGAGTTTCTTCAGGATCACGTTCTTAGTGTGGTGGGAGTTGTAGTCTCCTATGTAACGTTGGTAGAGTCCCTTATGATAATGGTTAGCACACGAGAAATGGCCTCTTGTGCAAGAAGTCGTACGGGAGAAGGTGTCAGGACTTGGGCGTTAGGTCCTGAGTTTGCAGGACAGAGTTTGGTCGTTAAGGTATCTCTTTAGGGGCAAGTTGGACCTCGGGTATGCCGGATCATTGTTAGTATAGTAAAGGGAATCTATGGTTTAGTTAGGCTCGTTGCAACTTCTAGATTTCTTAGTTGAGGCTGTGCAAGTCGACACGTTCTGTAGCGTGCAATTGGGAGAGAAATTGCGAGGCGACGGTCCGTTCTTGAGTTTTAGGTTGGGGATTTTGTTCTTTTAAAAGTGTCTCCTTGGGAAGGGAGTTATTTGATTTAAGAAGCGAGGAAAGCCTGGCCCTAGGTGCATTGGACCATATCGAATCATCGCGCGAGTAGGTAAGGTAGCCTACCGGTTGGAGCTGCCCGAGCAGCTTAGCCAGATTCCCGACACGTTCCACGTTTCGCAACTCAGGAAGTGTATTACCGATGAAACTACAATAGTGCCTTTGGAGGATATTCAAGTAGACGAACGCCTGAATTATGTGGAGGGACCGGTTGCTATCAAAGAAAGGAAAATAAAGACTTTAGGGAATAAGACGATAGGGGTAGATAAGGTGCTGTGGCAGCATCGTAAGGGGTCTGAATGGACTTGGGAATCCGAGGAAGAAATACGGAGGCATTACCTCGAGTTATTTACAGGCACGGATTTCGGGGACGAAATCCATTCAAGTGGGGGAGAATTGTAAGACCCGTTCTGCCGAGGCACGGCCCGGATGGATCCGCGGAGCGGCTTGGGAAGATTCTGGATTCGCACATGATTTGTACGCGCGGCGCGGCTCGGGAGAATCCGCAGCACGGTGCGCCGCAGTCATGAAAAACCCTAATTCGGATTTAAACGCCTATATAAAGGGCCCCAGCCCTAGGGTTCGTGTTTTTGGAGGTTTTCTGGAGTAGAGGCGACTAGTTTCGGCAGAGGCTTCTTGATTTCAAGGCTTTGAAGGTTTTGGGAGATTAGAAGAAGGAGATACGACGTGAGGGAAGGTTTGTATCGGGTTGTGTGCATCCCTCCGTGTTCAGAAGCAAGGTAAGAGGATCTACCTTTTCTGATTTACCATTTCATCCCGTCATGTAGTATTATCCCTTGGATAGTGATATTAGATGGCTTGTAATACTTAGGGTTTTGGACCATGGACATGCATGGACTTGCATGTCCATAAGAAAGTGACCTTATGATAGTTTCTAATCCCAGGAAGGGTGTAGAATGGAACCCTAACTGATGGCTATATTGGTGAAGGGTTAACAGGGGTTTTCGGACTGTTACAGTCCGCGGCGCGGACTGCTTATGTCAGCAACGCGGATTCGGGTAAACCCCGTAAGTGCGACGATAGTCCGCGACGCGTGAAGGGAGAAGTCGCGCCGCGGCGATTGACTGTTTGACCAAGAACTTATTTGCAACCCCTGTTTAGTGGCAAATGTTGGGTCAAACCTTTAGGCCAGTCTATAGGAGTTCGGTCAGTGATTAATATGTTGTGTATGTGGGATTTAGGTGATCGGACAAGCCTAGTTTGGGATATTAGCAATTATCCGGGCGGTTGTGATTCAGGTGAGTATCCTCACCTTACTATGTGATGTTGCATGTTAGGCATCTTGTGTGTTATTTACAGTTATATGATCTATTCTATATCCGTGATTATCTGTTGTTGGGCTCAGTACTGATGCGTGTCCCCTCGTAGCTGTTGTATGGCGAGTTGGACTATTGCCTTGTCCCATAGCTGTTGTATGATGGGCTGGGCCATAACCGGGAACCCATAGCTGTTGTATGATGTGTGGAACCTCCCCGTGTTTATAGCTGTTGCATGACGGACGCCTGTAGCTGTTGTATGGCGGGTAGGGTCGGGTCGTTCTCGAGGACGGGTTGTTTAATGTATGGGCATGTATGGTAATTTGCGGAACTCACTAAGCTTTGTGCTTACCCGTTGATTTTAAAAC
Organism: Cichorium intybus; assembly: GCA_023525715.1. Lineage (NCBI taxonomy): Eukaryota > Viridiplantae > Streptophyta > Magnoliopsida > Asterales > Asteraceae > Cichorium > Cichorium intybus. Next base: position 89,854,489 of record CM042016.1, on the reverse strand, counting down.
ATTTTCAGGTATTTCAGTTGAAAAAGGGGTGAGCTCGGCGTGACGGCGGTGCATCGCACATTAATGATTGCAGTTGTATTATTAAATGAGATTTTTATAATTATGGGATGTATACACTCTGGTAATAGTTTTGATGAATACCTTTTAAGCATGTTAATAAGATTATCTATGTTTTTACTTACAATTTTTAAAGAAAATTTTTGATTGGAAAATGGGGCGTTATACAAAAGATCTTAAATATAAGCGACTTAGTGTACTAATTCATTTTTTTTGAAAAAAAAAAATTTCAGTCAAAAGTTCCACGGTTCTTACGGAAAAAAAGGTATCCATTTGATCCGGATCCTATATATATATATATATATATATATATATATATATATATATATATATATATATATATATATATATATATATATATATATATATATATATATATATATATATATATATGTTGAACATAGAACCAAATTATATCACTTAACCATAGAACCACGATCTTAACGTTTGATTAGATTCCTTCATTAAGGGTATGATGGTAAAATGAAAATACTAGAAATAAAACCTCCAATAAATACATCCAGTAAATGAACAAATGTTCCTCAATGAACATATGTTTATTAATGAACAAACAAACATTCATCTCCTTCTCTGTATATTATTTCCTTGTAAATGGATATATGTTCATAAATGAATAAATGTTCATCAATGAACATGCATTCATCTCCATATCTGTATATTCATTCCCTGTAAATGAACAAATGTTCATAAATGAACATATGTTTATAAATGAACATGTGTTCATAAATGAACAAATGTTCATCAATGAACATACTCATTCTTGTAAATGAACATATGTTCATAGATGAACAAATGTGCATAAATAAACATATGTTCATAGATGAACATATGTTTCAAAAAATTACGCAACATTTAACGCTCCTATATTTTAGGAATGGATAAAAAAACCCAATATGCCCTTGCCTGGGTATGATTCTCTACATTAGGTGCATAATTTCTTAATGCGTCACTTTTAATCTAATCCATTGATATAGCGATCCAAGGGTTTTAAGGATGGTTTTATGGTTAGGTGATTTAATTTGGTTATATATTGAACCTTCCTATATATATACATACATATACACACACACACACACACACACACATATATATATATATATATATATATATATATATATATATATATATATATATATATATATATATATATATATATATATATATATAGATGAAGGTTCAATTGAGAACAAAATTATAACTTGAGAACATGAGAACAAATCTCAGCCTTTAATATTAGAAAAGCAGGCGCGTGTTCGTTTTTAAGTGATAGAGGGTATTTTGGTAAATGTGCATTTTATATCCGACCTATGGATTGAACGATAACAGCGTTGCTTCTTTACATTCAAAGTTCGTATCTTTTTTCCGACATTGTTGCCATAAAAGACGATTTTGATTTTGATCCTGATATTCATTCCGTTTTTGTTCTGATTCATACGGATATACCTTCGATTTCTTAAACACGAGCTTGCGATTTCATATTTTTGTTGTTTTTAGTCGATTTGTCTTCTGATTAAAGGCGATTTTGATTGTCGTCCTGATACACATTCGATTTTTATGCGGATATACATTCGATTTTTCTTCTGATTGATCCTGTTATACAATCGATTTTGGATTTTTGTCAACGATTCAAGCATATTTGATATTCTTATTCGAGGACGAGTAGTGAGAATACAGATCACGAGGATTCAAGCGTATTTGAGCTTCTGTATCAGCTTTTTTGGTTCGATTCTATTAGTTCATATGGATAACTATGTTGATGATGTTAATATATGTACAAATGAAGAAGAATTTAGTACTTTCGTTACGATATCTGAAGATGAGGATACAAATGACGAGGATTCAAGTAAATATGGTCAGAATTATAGTGTATCAGGTAAATACTATTAAAGTTTTATAATCACATGTGATTATATATGTGAATTTTTTGTAGTAGTTTTATTGTGAATCATATGTGATTATATATGTCGTTTATTAGGAATCAAATAAAATCATATGTGATTATATATGTCGTTTATTGGGAATCAAATTCAATTATTAAGTAAAGATAATTGTTGTAATTTTCAGTAATCATATGTGACTTTTTCAATAGTCATATTTGATTTTTTTGATCAAGACTCTGCATAATGATATATTATTTTACGAATTTAATTTGTAACTCATATGTGGTTTATTGTGAATCAAGTTCAATCATCAAGTAGAGATAATTGTTGTAATATTTGAGTAATCATATGTGATTTTTCAGTAATCATATGTTACTTTTTAGGGCAAGAATGTGTATAATCATATGTTATTTACGTATTTAAGTTTGTAACTCATATGTGGTTTATCTTGAATCAAATTTAATCATTAAGTAGAGATAATTGTTGTAATTTTTAGTAATCATACGTGATTTTTTTCAGTAATCATATGTGATTTTGATTAATCAGGTGAAGATTGTACTTTTTCTTATCAATCAAACTGTAGTACTATGTTGTCAACAAGTGGTGTAGTGTACAATAACGAGGTTCCACATAATGTCAAACTGGATGTTCCCGAAGAATTTAAACCGAATTCGTTAATGAGATTCAAAAGTGTTGATGCTGCAATTGATATGTATAGAAGTTATGCAGAGAAGGCTGGTTTTGATGTTCGTTTGAATACATAAAGGAAAGTTGGTGAGATTGTAAAGCATAGATTTTTACTTTGCAGCAGGAGTGGAAAAGTAGGACAAAAATCAGTTGATACCAAACGTAACACAACATACAAGCGTACAAATTGTAAAGCAAAGATTGTTGTGAAGCTTGTTAAGGGAACTAATGATTACAAGTTTGATAAATTCAATGAAATGCATAACCATGAGCTTGAAGATATACATCATTTAAGAAAAACAAGAGAATTGCCATTCTCGGACATGGAGTATATTGTTCGGTCTTCGACAGCAGAAATTGGTGCAACAAAGGCATACAAATTGAAGGCAACCTTGATGGGCGGCTTTGAGCATGCAAAGGGTAAAGTTGGTGATTATAAAATTTTTAAGAGAAAGATCAGTTGCATTATTGGGTACAAAGATGCTCAAATGATTGTTAATAAAATGATGGAGCGGAAAGACAACTACCCGAATTATTCTTTTTATTATAGATACGATAACAACAAGGTGTTGAATGCAATGTTTTGCGCCGATGAAACAGAAAAGGCTTACTACAGTGAATTTGGAGATGTGATGTCACTTGATGCTACATTTCGAACAAATAAGTAAGCTTTTAATGTTATTAACCATTTGTGATTTTGTATAATATGTTTTTGATTATATGTGATTTTTTATTTTTGTATGAAACAACAGGTATGGATTGGTTTTTGTTCCATTTACTGTTATTGATCATCATAAATCATCTGTTACTGTTGGAGCTGGTTTACTAAGCACAGAAACCGTTGATTCATATAAGTGGTTGCTTTAACAATTTATGAATGCTCATGGAAAAGAACCAGTAATGGTGTTAACGGATCAAGATGCAGCATTAAAGCAAGCAGTTGAATCTGTTTTTCCAAATTCAAAACACAGATTGTGTATGTGGCATATCATGAAGAAACTTCAATCAAAGGTATGTTATTATTTTTGTATAATCACATGTGATTGTAAATAAAACATTTTAACTTATGAAGTTTTTATTGTGCAATTACATGTGATTTTATAAGCAAGCGGTTGAATCATATATGATTTCGTGGTTATGTGATGTATAATTATATGTGATTGTGTATGTGGTTTTACAAATTGCAGCTATCTGTGGAATTTCTTAAAACACAGGCTTTAAGAAGCGTTTTAAGAAACCTGTATGGGACTTGAATATGGAGCCTAATGTTTTTGAGACGAAATGAGATTTGTTAATGAAAGAATTCAATCTTGAAGAAAAAAGATGGTTCAAATATATTTTTAAAATACGGGATTCTTGGATTCCTGCATATTTCAAGGACTTTCCAATGTGTGGATTGATGAAGACAACATCAAGGTCCGAGAGTATGAATTCTTTTTTTAACTCGTATTCACAAGGAAAAAATTTCCTTGTAAATTTTATGATGAATTATGATAATGCTATTCAAAAACAACGAAATTCGCAACATGAACTTGGTCATAAAACAAAACAAGCGCATTATGGAATGAAGTCACCATCCGATATAGAACGACAAGAAGCAAAGATATATACCAGTGCTTTATTGTTTGATATTCAAAATGAATTGTATAAAGGATTGTGGTTTTGTGAATATAAAGAGTCCACGGAGGGAGATGGCGTGGAATATTATACTGTAATACAGAAGAACAAGAGAAGGGAATTTAATGCAATGTTTCAGGTAATTATTGATTTGATTTATGAATTTTGAAAAGAAATTTTACTCATATGTGATTCAATGATTAGATATATACTATTATGATCATAAGTGATTACGTTAGTCGTATTCATATGGGATTTCTGAAAAAGAATGTTCAATCATATGTGATTATTATTATTGTAACAGGTTGAAATAAGAGTCGTTGAAAAGAAAATCAAATGCAGTAGTGGACTATTTACACAGTGTGGTATATTGTGCAGACATGCCTTCAAAATATTTATAAAAAAAGATTTTAAGGAGATACCTTCAGAATATATTCTAAGACGATGGACAAAGGATGTTATATATTCGAATCATAATCTTATTAGAGATCGTTTTGACGAAAGGGATGCTAAGGTTACAAAACTTGTGAATGAAGCATTCTTTACTTTTCAATATTGTGTGGATATCGTTAGAGATGATAAAGAGAAGCTGGCATCTTTTGTTCAGAAAACTAAAGATATGTTGAATGATGTCAAGAGTGATTCTACAAGTGAAGTATCAACAAACAATGCAGATTTAGTTGAAAAGCTTCTTGGAGTTGCAGTTCCAGAAGAGATTGTTGTTCAAGTTCCTGATGTTCAATTTAATAAAGGTTGTGGAAAGAAAAGGCTGGTTGGTGAATATGAGAAGTCTATTTTGAAAGCACAAAAGAAGACTAGAATTTGTTCTGGATGTGGTAAAAAAGAGCCGCACAATTTACGTACATGTCCAACAAGAATTGCAAATCAGAAAAAAGAAACAACACATTCAGTTCTTTAAAGATAATCATATGTGATAGTTATTTTTTAGATGATAATCATATATGTTTTAGAAAGGTTTACATTGTTGACAATTGATGATAATCATATGTGATTTCTGATTTCAAATAAAACATTATAGGCACACATGATTTTCCAGTCTATCCCGTTATATATTTACACATGATTTCAAATAACACAACTGTTTAGAAATTGTAGTTGCCACATTCTGTACATACATAAAACATTATAATCAGACATGAGTTCAAATAGCATATTTCTTAATAATCACACATACTTCAAATAACACAAATTGTTTAGAAATTGTATTTGCCACATTCAGAACATACATAAAACATAATAAAATTGTTTGAGAGTTAAGAAATTGTTTAAACACCATTTCATCACCAACACCATTTCAACACAAAATATCCACAACACCAACCCAATCTTCACAACACCAAACCATCCTATCCTTCAACAACACCATCCCAACCTTCTTAAGAACACCATCCCATCCTTCAATTCAGATCCTTCAACCTCTAATTAATAATTTGGCTGGCATCTTGCAGCTCTTGGTTTCTTTTTGATTTAGGGACGTTGGAGTAGTCCCTAGCAAGTTTCAAGATATCGTTTTTGATAATGTTTATATCGGACATTATTAATCTATGTGCATATTTCACTCTTACTCTGTCCAACAGAGCGTCTTGTAAACCACCCTCTTTTGGAAAACCGCAACTATATTTGCCATCAGTTTGACCTTTATATGTCTCCATGTGTCTCATGGCAAAAATCCCACAGTCTGTTTTATTGTTCTTTGTTTTCCAAGGCATGTCCAGTAATTTGATTGTCAAATTTGGATTTGACATTTGTTTTTCCTTTTGGTGGTTAACTTCCTCCAAATATATTCCAAAGAATTTTTTCTGCATTTAAAAAGAAAAGAAAATTAAATCATATATGAGTACAAGGTTTTTCATTTTGTTTTATTTATTAACAATGTTATGAAATAGTACTTACAAGTTTGTTCAAAACAGACATGTATTTCCCTTCTATTGTAGCACCTGATATGCTGTTGTCAAGGATCATAATTCCTGGGTTCTTTATGTTGAAAACAAACAGAAATATGTGGTCGCTTCGACATATAGGGAAAAACACCTGTATTTAAGTAACAATAATGTATAAGATTAGGTTTGATATGTGATTATATATACGAAGAGTATATAAAATGATTGTAACCAATCATATATGATTTAACATTACAATCACACATGATTGATCATCATTTATTAATATATATGTGTAGAGTATATAAAACGATTGTAACCAATCATATATGATTTAACATTACAATCACATATGATTGATCATCATTTATTAATATATATGTGTAGAGTATATAAAACGATTGTAACCAATCATATGTGGTTTAAAGATACAATCACATATGATTGATCATCAAATATGAATATATTTTTCAGCAGTTGTCACTTACAAGATCAATGTCTTTTAGCAGAATTTTTTGTTTGTCATTGTGCAAGCAGTCATGAAAATATTTTTTGAACTGTTGATACTGTTCTTCTTCTGCTTGCAAAGCCATCTTTTCAATTGATTTTTTGCTTTTTTTTTCTCTTTTTCAAACTTCTTTTCCTCAATGTAGCTTGTCTAAGGGTTTATAATGTGTGTGTTAGTATAGAATATGAAAAATCACATATAATTAACAATGTATTATGAATAACTTACTGTCATTTGCATATTAAGAAAAAGTCTGTATGGGGAACTGTTCTGATCCCTTTCAAGCTCATGATGGTTTAAAATTTCAGCCAAGGAATCAATGATTCCATATATTACATATTCTCCTAGGAACAAACTTTCCAACATGTACCTGTGTACAGTTCTTCCACCTACTGTCGTTATCACTTCATAACTGTCAAAAGAAAAATCACATATGATTAACAATGTATGTTATGAATAACCTACTGTCATTTACATGTTTAAATTTAATAATTTTAGAATAAGAATCACATATGAATAACTTACAAGACGTCCCCCTTTTAAGTTGAAAAGCCATTCACTTATCATGTCTTCCTCAGCAGTGTTGTTTCTTTTAATGTTTATCACCCTATCCTTAAAGGGTGATTTCATGCTTGGCCTAGGTTTTTTTGTCTTTTTTCTTCAGGTAAGACAGTTAATATTGGTTGAGGATTTAGAATTGCAGGCCCAACTTGTTTTTCTTTCAGATTTATTTCCTGAATAATATGTTCAGATAAAAGAACTTTTGAGTATATAATAAATTTAAAAAAGATGACAATCACATGTGATTACATACACATATAATCAGATGTGATTAAAATATGAATTATAATCAGATGTGATTGCATTACCAATTTGTCGGTTCGAACGTGTTTTGTTTGATTTTGATTGGATTCTTCTGGTGGTGTTATTTGACTGATATGAAGTTCAAAACTTGGCATGAATGTGTTCTCTTTTTTTGTTTGATTCATATATAGTCTTTTCAAAAAAGTTCAATAACATCTGGTTCATTTAAGAATTGAGTATCTGTGATTGTGTTTACAATATTATGAACATTATCTGTCTTTTTGAAAAAAATCGTTCACCTTTGTTTCTTTAATTGGATCATTCACCTCTGTTTCTTCATTCGTTTTTATACCAGACTGATTTTCTTCATTGATGTTTTCTATAAAACAAAATAAGAAAAGTTAGTTTATAATAATATACGATTAACACACAAAAACATATGTGATTAAAAATTTCTTTAATACCTTTTGGATTATCAAGAATTTGTTTCACATGATCATCTATGGTTTTGTTTATGTCTCCTTCTGTTGCTAAGTTTGATAAGTCTTTCCAAAAATCCGTATCTCCACTGCAGCCAAAAGGTTCTTCATTATTTTTTTCACTAAAAAAATATGAACAGAAGATTAGTATAATCACAAATGAATTCAATTTTTTAAATTTTTTAATCACAAATTAGTTACTGACCTGTTTCTTTCGAAGGTTCGTTCAGTATGTTCTGGATTGGTGTACTGAACCAAAATTCACTTAACGGTTGTTCCGGTTCACCACTACTTTTCAAACTTATCAATATTTCTTCAACATTTTCTTCTGAACTTCCACCAATCCCTTCCTTCTTTTCAACATCATGTTCATCCTTTTTAACATCACTAACAATCTCCTCGATCTCCTCAATCTCCTCAATTTCCTCAATCTCCTCATCATCTTCACCATTTTTATTATTCCCATCATTGTTATCAACCTCACGTTCATGACCACTATCTTCACTGTCATTTTCCTCATGACCACCATCATCATCATCAATCCTTTGTTTCCCTTCGTCCTTTTCAACATTTTCTTTGTTCTCTTCTTTACCACTATCATCATCATCATTATCAACTTCTATACCACCATCACCATCATTATCATCATCATCACTTTCACTGTCTTCACTATCATTATCATCATCATCACATCACCATCGTCATCATTGTCGTCATCACCTTCGCTATCATTGTCCTCAACTTCACTCTCTTCATTATCTTCATCACCATCATCATCGTCATCATTATCAACATTATCATCATCGTCATCATTTTTTTCTCTTTCCTCATTAATTAACTCGATCATTGCATTCCAAAATTCCAACTTCTTGCTTTGTGGAAACTTGACCAATGCGGTGTTCACCAAAGATTGTAATTTTTCATTCCTCTTTTCTATCTTCAACAAATATTCCTAAATGAAACAAATGAATATATAAGTACAAATTATAATCACAAATGATTTAAGAGAAACATTGTAATAGAAATATACATCCTCAGTCAATTCTTTCTCAACAAAAGCTTTGTTTAGACGTCCTGTGCCAAATTCAACAAGGACATCCTTCTCAAAATTTTCTCTAAATTTAACTTTTTCAGAAGTCCAGTTGTTGATCACAGGACGTGAACGCTCCACATCTAGACAATTGCATTTCACACTGTCTACGTACAGTAACTGCAAATATAATTAAGAGAACAAATTACATGTGAGTTAATATGACAATCACAAATGTATAGGAGAACAAATTACATGTGTTTATAAATGTAAAGAACGTAATAATATTCCTTGTGTTTTCCATTGGTTATTCTTTCCCGTATGTGAACTGGTTTTATCTACTGATTGGTAGAAAACATACAAAAATATATGAGCTATTACTCTCACTTTCACTAGAACTATATTACTCGTTTTCAGCATATTCAATAAGTATTGATATTGAATTTCATTATATGCAAGATATTTCAAGATAGTAACCAGCCTCTGCTATCATAACAGAAACATGATTTTCATGAAATTCATATAGCAACTATCATGCAATTCAATATCGCTGAATATGTTGAAGACAAGTCGTATAGTTTTAGCAAAAATGAGAGTGATAGCTCAGATAATTTTGTATGATTTATAACAAACAACAGATTAAACCAATTCAGATAGTAAATAGAATAACCAATTAAGAACACAAGGCAAATAGGTCGGTGATAATTTTATAACCACAAGTGAGTTAACAGGAAAATCATGTATCATTTACACATTGTAATCATATTTGATTACATGTATGTAGAGTATACAAAATTACTCCAAAACAAGGTTCTAAATGGCGTGAGGCGTGACGTGGCGGCAATGTCAAGCCTCAAGTTTTACGAGCCTCGGCGTTTCCCAAGGCGTGATCTAAGGCGGCAATTTTATATGAATGCATAATTATATTATATATAAATATAGATTTACAAGAAATATATCAGGTTTTTAGAAGTGTTTTATCAATAACTAATAACAAAAAGTTAACAAAAACTCAAATGTTTTATGCCCGATCAAGAAATGCAAGAAAAAGAAGAAAAAATGGGCTGCAAATAGTAAAAACTCGTGCCATAACGCGCCATGGCACGCCACGGCTCGCGCCACGCCTAGCAACGTCGCCATGAGGGTTTTCGGGACGGTAGAGTCGCGCCTCACGCCATGGCGCGCCTTTTAGAACACTGCTCCAAACAATCACATATGAGTTAACATTATAATCACATATGATTGTTCACCATACATGTATAATATAGAAAATAACATGTTAGTTAATATGACAATCATATATGAATTTATCAGGTAATCACATGTGATTATAAACCATTGTGCTTTTCATTGGTTATTCTTTCCAAAATTGTGAGGTGGTTGAAATCTGTTGTTTGGTATAAAAACATAGTAAAACGTCTCAGCGACCATTCTCATTTCGCTAGAACCATATTTCTCGTCTTCATTATATTTATTAAAATATTGATCTTGAAATTCATTATATTTGCAAGACATTTCAAGATAGTAATCAGCCTGTGCTATCATAACAGGAACATGATTTTCTTGAAACTCATATAGCAACTATCATGCAATTCAATATCACTGAATATATCGAAGACCAGGCATCTAGCACTAGCGAAAATGAGAGTGATAGCTCAGATGATTTTGTTAGAAGAAATAACATTTGAGTCAATATAAATATCATATATGAGTCATCACGTAATCAAATAGATTGGTGCATATTTTATAATCACAAGTTAGTTAACATGAAAACCATGTATGATTTAAACATCATATATGAGTCATCACATAATCACATGTGATTGTTTATCATATAAGAATAATAGAATTTAAATTAGTAGACATACCACTAAAAATGACGCCGGTCCAACATAAAATGCTGTGTTGCTTTTTGGGTCAAATGAGCTTTTTGTCTTGACCAAGGAATCAATAAGAAACTGGCACCAATCCAAATTTGCAATATCTGTTTCTTTTGTGATGTAGTTCAACGACGAGGTGTTACATTTGCCTGTTGAACTTGATTCCAATAAAGCATTCACCAATACCGCTATGAAGTTTAGTTTGAAGTTCATATCGGCGTTTCTTGTTGATACAATTTTGGTCTTGATGTCCTGAAGTCTAACCATTGACTTGTTTTCAACTTGAGCTGTCCATTCTTCATAAGAAGTATCACCTTTCTTTCTGTATTCCAGGTCTTCAAATTTTACCTCCCCCATTGGCAAACCAAGGATTGCGTGTACAGATTCCCTTGTCATAGGAATGTTTCCTTTCTTAACCTTGAGTGTGTTTGTTGAGGGGTCGAATTTTTCGAGCACAAACTTACTCAAGGCTCCTGGAACATCTGTCATTTTCATTTTTAACAGGGAACCGAATCCCATCTCTCTCACACATTCCTTTTGCTCTTTACTCAAGCTTAGTACAATGGAAAACACTGCACCTGGCGAACACCTATTATGATGTAAAACGTGTAATTAGATGAATCACATGTGAATGAGATATGTTTTAATGACATATGATTATAAGTGTAAAGAGAAGCAAAATATACCTGTTTCTGATGGTCTCAAAGGTTTTTGGTACTTGTTTTCTCTTTTTTTTTTTCAAAGGTTCTGTGGATTCAGAATCTGAATCTGAATCCAGAATTTCTTGTTGAACTTTCTTGTCAACTTTTTTCTTTTTTGTTTTTGATGATGAAGCATCAGATTCAGTTTTTTCCTTTTCTTTCTTCTTCTCTCTTTTGTCCTTCTTTGTTTTTTTCTCACCGCTATTTCCAACATCTATAAGAAGTGCAATAAATACATATACGATTTCATTAACCATTTATGAAAAAAATAGTGCATTATCAATCATATACGATTTTGATAGAAAAATTGAAAAAACTCATATATGATTTATCAAAATAACATAAATCACATGTGAATTGAACAATACCTTTGTCGTTTTTTTCTTTTGATCTTCTCTCCTTTACTTTCTCTACTTTTTTCTTTCTTTGTTTTGTCTCCTTTACTTGCTTTACTTTTTCTTTTCCTTCTTTTTATGATATGTGTAAATATATATAGTGTTATAAAATCACATATGACTTAAATTAAGCAAAGCTATAAGTATTAGTACTCTTAATGTATAACATTAATCACAACTGAATTGAAAGGTACCTTTGTCATTTTTTCTTTGGACCTTCGTTCTTTTAGTTGTTCATCACTTTTTTGTTTTTGTTTTTTTTTGTTGTTTTCTGGGATTTTCCTTCTCTTCTTTATCTCATTTGCCTACTTGTTTATGAGTAAATAAAGGAAAGTTATATCATTTATAACTATAAATTAACAAGGAAGGCATCAATCATATGTGAAAAGAAGAGTACATTTATCATTTTTCTTTTTTGATATTGTTTCCTCTTCTTCGTTGTCTTTTTCTTTTCGTTGTTTTTGTGCTTTTTTCCTGAATTTTCTCCTGCTTTATTGCATGTTTGATCAAATGTAAGTTATAGACAAAATGTATTGCTAATTATATTCTATTTGAAATCATATTATGTTAGATAAAGATATCATATATAACATATACCTTTTTCAGTTGTAGGAGATTCTAAAACCCTTTTTGCAGTCAGTCTCATTTTAAGATTGTCTTCCGTGGTTTTTTTTCTTTTGCTGTTGTTTAATTATAAATGGTTAGAAAAATATTATAGGAAATCATATATGTTTAAAACTTTTCGTTACAAATCAGATATGATTAATAAATGGTTAATCAGTTTAACAAAATAAATATCGAATCACATGTGATCAACCATTATTTACTATAACAAAATTTACAACAAATCACATGTGGTTAAGTATTTATGATTTTAACAAAACATACGATTAATCAGATGGTTAGAAATCACATATGATTAGTGGTTAATCAGTTTAAAAAAATACATATCGAATCACATGTGATTAACCATTTTTCACTATAACAAAATATACATCAAATCACATGTGGTTAACCATTTATGATTTCAACAAAACATAAATCAAATCACCAGCATCTTCGTTCTGCTTTTTCTTCTTTCTTTGGTATGTATTTTTGAATGTTTTCTCTTTATCTGCAAGTAAGATCGAAAAACGTTTGTGAATATGTGATTATTTCGTCGATTTCATATGAAATAAATATTATAACAGTATAATAATCACAAACGAGTGTACTAGTGGTTACGTGGTGGTTTTCGGATGAAAAAAATTCAAAAACTAGGGTTTTAACTTTGAAAACACTAGTTTTTCTACAAACATTTGGGATTACTTCAACGATTTCGTATACTAGGGTTTTTCAGATGAAAAAACATTCAAAATTAGGGTTTTCGGGTGAAAAAACTTCAAAAAATAGGGTTTTAACTTTGAAAAAAGCGTAGAATAACTCGATTCATACCGTTTTTCTTGTAGGTGCTTGATCTAGTTGTTTGGTTGTTGACATTTTCGATTCCGTAAGAAGAAATTGAGAAATTTCCGAGTAGTTTTTTTGCAACTGGTAGAGAGAAGTTCAGAGGTTTTGGGCAAAAAACGGAAGAAATCGTATGATGTCTTGGAGGGAATGATCGTCTGACGTATAAACAAATGTGCGTGGGCGGTTGGATGTGACATCTGTTGTTTTTCATTAATACCCCGTTATTTCGAATACCTTGTCATTTAGGCCCTGAAGATATACATATTTACAAAAATGCCACCGTGTTTAATCAATGGTGCATTTTTGTTCTCATGTTCTCAAATTACAATTTGTTCTCATTTTAATCCTCCCCTATATATATATATATATATATATATATATATATATATATATATATATATATATATATATATATATATATATATATATATATATATATATATATATATATATATATATATATATATATATATATATATATATATATATATATATATATATATATATATATATATATATATATATGGGAAGGTTAAAATGAGAACAAATTTTAAACTGAGAACATGAGAACAAATGTAGACCACGTAATTTTAAAAAAGGCGCTGGCAGACATAAGGATAAAGGCGTGTTTGATTTTTGGAAGCCGGAAGAGGTTAAAACACCTGCCCGTGATCTTTCTACAGAAGACGCGATATTATCTTGCAGACGTAAAAGAAAAAAACTCAGCTCTCCTCTTCTGATTTTCGTTCAACATCCCCTGCAGCTCCAAAACCTCTTCTGATTTCCGTTCACGTCACCATCGACTCCATCTGCCACTGCCGCTGCCGACAACGACTACGCCGTCGATCGACCTCGCCCCTGCTGCTTGCACCGCCGACGGTAAGCTCTCTATTCAACCTAGTTTTTGCTTTTCCTTTTCTTATTTGGTGATTGTCTGCTGATTGTTTGGTCTTCAGCCCTAGAATCTGATTTCGAATTTCTATCGCTGAAAATCATATTCAACTTGGAACAAACTATGTTTTGGTTGAATTTACGAGATTGTTCTTGGATTGTTTGTTGAATTTATGATATTAATGTTATGAATTCGAAATGTATAGCTAAAAATTAGATTTTACTTGTTGGTATTGCACACCAGGTGTTTGATTTTATGTCAATATCGAAAGTTCTGGTGGGAAATGATACTACAATGCCTTAGATGTTCACATATGATTAAGGTTAGTAATCTTGTTCGATCAATTCCTTAGATGATGTATGATTTAGGTTGTGGGGCAAATTATTTTGGTGTTACAATAAGTGTATCAGTATATGTGTGGATTAAGTTTATGTTTTGTAAGTGTCGATTCTTCGGTTCATTTTGGATTATTCGTTTGGTTTATATTAGATTGCTTTACATTTGGCGATGGTGGTGGTTTTTGGTGGATATAAGATTTTGTTCTTCGTGCTCTATGCAGTTATCGCGGTCAAAACCGTTATCGCGGTAACCTACCGATATTTAATTTTGCGGTTTTCGCGGTGGTATAGCGGTGGTATAGCGGTTTTTTAGTAATATGTAGAATTTATATATTAGACTATTACTAGTAGAATTAATATCATAAAGTCATTCAAAAAACTTCACATAAGGCTTAATTTAATACATAAGTCACATAACATAACATTCTAATATAGAAAATGTCAAAGTATCAAATTCAAATTTCATCGACATCCAAGTCATCATCGGCCAAACCATTCATTTCTTCATGAAAATCCTCCACACGAATTATCGCGGTAAATCGCGGTTAATTATCGCGGTAAATCGCGGTAAATCGCGGAAAATAGCGGTAAATCGCGGCGATTTTATCGGTACCGCTATTTTCCACCGCTAAACTGAACCGCGATTATGCTGACCACCGCGAACCGCGATACCGGGGCTATACCGGCGCGATTAACTGCATAGTTCGTGCTGCTGGTGTCCTTTCTTTCCATTCCCGGATGTTTGGGTGGTTAGCTTCGCTGCTCTTGGTTCTCCATTGAAGTCCTTGGCGTTGTTTTTTGGTGTGGTGGCTTTCCGGACGGTTTTGCCCTTACTCTCTTTTCCTTATTTGGTTATTTCTAGCTGCTGGGCACTTTGGGTGGTTTTGTGGTTTTTTGGACAGTTTTGTCCCTGTTTCTCCTTGTTGGTTTTTTAGTCGTTTTAGTCGTTTGTTTGTATCTTGACTGTACTTTGTTCGTTTATTGTAAGCTCCCCGCTTACCTTTTATTTAAATTTGCCGTTCTAAAAAAATAAGATTTTGTTTTATGTGAATGAATGATGCCCCTGTTACCCTTCAATAACTTGATTTCTCATATGTGATTTGATCGAGTTAAAAACTAGAACCCAAAAGAGTTTTCTTATCTTCTAAACTTCAAGCAAAATAGTTTTTAATAATATAATTTGAATCGAAAGAAGTCTAGATATTTAATGATTTATCGATTTGAAGTTTTGGTTTGTTTATTTCCATGTTTAGTTTGATTCTATATATATAGTCCCGTATAGTTTCAATCCGAAGCAAACCCTACTCTATTAAAACGATTGGTCCTTCTCACCAGGTGGTCCAAAGATGGGCCCAAGTCTTTCTCTAGTTGAAATCGGTCAAGTTAAGACAAGTGGTAGTGTTTTACTAGGTGGTGTTTGAGATTGTGTTTCAAAATAAAATACATATTTTTTGTTTAATCACATGTGATTAAACATTGTTATTCACATATGATTAAGCTGTTCACATGTCATTAAACCTTATTATTTATTTACATGTTATTCACATATGATTAAGCTGTTCACATATGGTTAAGTTGTTCGCATATGAATATGTACATAAAAACATTGTTATTCACATATGATTAAGCTGTTCACATGTGATTAAACCTTATATGTATTCAATCACATAAGATTAAAACATGTTATTCATATATAAATATGTACATAACGAATTTTTTATTTTTAAGTAATTTTTCTTATTATATGTATTTAATTACATGTGATTAAACATTGTTGATAACATATGATTAAGCTATTCACATGTGACAAGAAAAATTAATTTTTTGTAGCTGGGTAGCAGGGTAAGGTGGGGTGGAGCGGGAGTGGGTGGTAAAACCCTATTATTCACATGTGATTATAACATTGTTGATCACATATGAGTAAGCTATTCACATGTGATAAAATCCTATTATTCACATGTGATTAAAACCAGTTATTCATATGCAAATATGTACATAATAATTTTTTATGTTTAAATAAATTTTCTTATTATATGTATTTAATCACATGTGATTAAACATCGTTGATCACATATGGAGACACACTTTATGCACCTAAGGTGTTCGCCAAAATGGCTGAAAGAAACTTTAGTCCAAATCCCGCCTACCAGTGGTCCTTGCACTCACTCCAACCTCAAAATACGCCACCAAACTCAAAAAACCAGTCTCACACCCCTATTATCTGTCATTTCGAAGTCCAAGGAGCTACAGGCTTGTTCAGGTACCATTAATTGCTTAATCATATATGATTCTGAAATCTTGTTCACATGTGATATGTTTTTTTCTTCAATCATATGTGATTAAACCTTGTTATTAAGCGCTTAATCATATATGATTCTAAAATCTTGTTCACATGTGATATGTTTTTTCTTCAATCACATGTGATTAAACCTTGTTATTCACATATTCACATGTGATTAAAACATGTTATTTATATGCAAATATGTACATAATGATTTTTTATGTTTAAATAAATTTTCTTATTATATGTATTTAATCACATGTGATTAAACATTGTTGATCACATATGATTAAGCTATTCACATGTGATAAAACCCTATTATTCACATGCGATTATAACCTTGTTATTCACATATAATTAAGTTATTCACATGTTATTCATATGTAAATATGTACATAACAAATTTTTTATTTTTAAATAAATTTTCCTATCATATGTATTTAATCACATGCGATTAAACATTGTTATTCACATATGATTGAAGTATTCACATGTGATTAAATCTTATTATTCATATCTGATTAAAAGTCTATCATTCACTTGTGAATATGCATATGTGAATGGTGGGGTGGGGTGGATCGGGAGTGAGTGGTAAAAATTAAAAACATTCTGGTGGGCGGGGTGATGGTAGGGTGGGGGTAAGGTAGGGTGGGGTGCTGGTTGGTCGGGTGGGGTGGGTTAGGGTGGGGTGGTTCGGGATTGAGTGGTAAAAAATTTAAAAAAATTTTGGTGGACGCGGTGACGGTACGGTAGGGATGGGGGTAGTAGGGGTAGGGTACGGGGGTGTGGTGGGTAGGTTAGGTGGGTGCTGGTTGCTGGGGTGGAGTGGGAGTGAGTGAAAAAAGTTGGTAGGGGTGGGTAGGGTAGGGTGGTTGCTGGTGGGTTGGGTGGAGCGGGGTAAAAAATTAAAAAAAAAATTGGGGGGCGGAGTGATGGTACGGTAGAGATGGTGGGTTGGGTGGAGCGGGAGTAGGTGGTAAAAATATTAAAAACTTTATTTTTTTGGTGGATGGGGTAGGATACGGTAGGGTGGGGTGGGAAGGTAGGGTGGGTGCTGGTGGGTGGGGTGGAGCAGGAGTGTGAAAAAAATAAAAAAAAATTGGTGGGCGGGGCTGGGGTAGGTGGGTAGGGTAGGGTGGGTGCTGGAGAGTGGGGTGGAGCGGGAGTGGGTGGTAAAAAATTAGTTTTTTTTGGGTGGGTGGGGTGGGTAGGGTAGGGTGTTGGTGGATGTGGTGGATCGGGAGTGTGTGGTAAAAAAATTAAAAAAAAATTTTGGTGGACGGGGTTGGCGTTGTAGGGTAGGGTGGGTGCTGGTGGGTGGGGTAGAGCGGGAGTGGGTGGTAAAAATTTTTTTTTTGGTGGCCGGGGGGTTGGCGGGTAGAGTAATGTGGGGTGGGTGGTGGTAGGTGAGGTTGAGCGGTAATGGGTGGGGTAAGATGGGTTGGCCGTGGATATGGGAGGTGGTGGAGGCGTAGAAGTTTGGTGGTGGTTTTGGTGGAAGGGGACGGATGGTGGCCTATTTTAAAAATGTGTGGCTTATATTTGTTCTCACGTTCTCAATTTCAATAATTATTGAAATTGTTCTCATTTGAACATATATATATATATATATATATATATATATATATATATATATATATATATATATATATATATATATATATATATATATATATATATATATATATATAGATGAAGGTTCAAATGAGAACAATTTCAATAATTATTGAAATTGAGAACATGAGAACAAATATAAGCCACACAATTTTATAAGAAGCCCCATCCGCCCCCTTCCACCACAACTACCACCAAACTTTTACGCCTCCACCACCACCCATCTCCACCACGTCCCCTATCTAGCGCCAATACAACTTACCCGACCCACTCCCGCTCTACCTCACCCACCCCCCCCCCCCCCCAAATTTATTTTTTTACCAACCACTCTCGCTCCACCCCACCCACCAGCACCCACCCCACCCCACGCCACCCCTACCCTACCACACCCTCCCCGCCCACCAAAAAAAATTTTAATTTTTTACCACCCAATTCGCTACACCCCACCCACCAGCACCCACCTTACCCTACCCACCCCATCCCACCCTACCATACCCTACCCCGCCAGCCAAAAAAAAGTAACTTTTTTTTTACTATCCATACCCGCTCCACCCCACCCACCCTACCCTACCCACCCCAACCTACCCACCTACCCCGCCCACCAAAAAAATTAATTTTTTTTACCTCCCACTTCCGCTCCACCCAACCCTCCAGCACCCATCCTACCCTACCCACCCACCCCTCCCCCCCCCCCCACCAAAAATTTTTATTTTTTACCAACCACTCCCACTCCACCCATCCACCAGCATCCACCTTACCATACCCACCCCACGTCACGCCTACCCTACCACACCCTCCCCGCCCACCAAAAAAAAATTTAATTTTTTACCACCCACTCCCGCTCCACCCCACCCTCCAGCACCCATCCTACCTTACCCACCCCACCCCACCCTACCCTACCCCACCCCAGCCCATAAAATTTTTTTATTTTTTTTCACACTCCCGCTCCACCCCTCCCTCCAGCACCCACTCTACCTACCCACCCCACCCCACCGTACCCTACCCCGTCCACCAAAAAAAATAAAACTTTTTAATATTTTTACCACCCACCCCCGCTCCACCCCACCCACCAGCACCCACCCTACCCTACCCACCCCACGTCTCCCTACCCTACCCCGTCCACCAAAATTTTTTTTTATTTTTTTTACCACCAAATCCCGCTCCACCCCACCCACCAACACCCACCCCACCCTACCCACCTACCCTGTCCACCAAAAAAATTTTAATTTTTTTTACCACCCACTCCCGCTCCACACCACCTTCCAGCACCCACCCTACCCTACCCATCCCACCCCACCCTACCCTACCCCACCCCCGCCCACAAAATTTCTTTATTTTTTTCACACTCCCGCTCCACCCCTCTCTCCAGCACCCACCCTACCTACCCACCCACCCCACCGTACTCTACCCTGTCCACCAAAAAAATAAATTTTTAATATTTTTACCACCCACTCCCGCTCCACCCTACCCACCAGCACCCACCCTACCTTACCCACCCCACGTTACCCTACCCTACCCCGCCTACAAAAAAAATTTAGTTTTTTACTACCCAATTCCGCTCCACCCCACCTACCATCACCCACCCTACCCTACCCACCCCACCCCATCTTACCCACCTACCTCGCCCCACCACAAAAAAATTAGATTTTTTTACCACCAACTCTTGCTCCACCCAACCCACCAGCACCCACCCTACCCTACCCTCCCCACTAATTTTTTTTCACTCACTCCCGCTTCACCCCACCACCCAACCTACCCACCACACCCCCGTACCCTACCCCTATTACCCCATCCCTACCGTACCATCACCCCGCCACCATTTTTTTTAATTTTTTACCACTCACTCCCGATGCACCCCACCCTAAACCCACCCCACCCGACCATCCAGCACCCCACCCTACCTTACCCCTACCACCCCCACCCCTACCGTACCATCACCCCGCCCACCAAACTTTTTTTAATTTTTTACCACTCACTCCCGATCCACCCCACCCACCATTCACATGTGCATATTCATAAGTGAATGATAGAATTTTAATCAGATATGAATAATAAGGTTTAATCACATGTGAATAGTTCAATCATATGTGAATAACAATCTTTAATCGCATGTGATTAAACACATATGATAGGAAAATTTATTTAAAAATAAAAAATTTGTTATGTACATATTTACATATGAATAACTTAATTATATGTGAATAACAAGGTTATAGTCACATGCGAATAATAGGGTTTTATCACATGTGAATAGCTTAATCATATGTGATCAACAATGTTTAATCACATGTGGTTAAATACATATAATAAGAAATTTTATTTAAACAAAAAAAATAATTATGTTCATATTTGCATATAAATAACATGTTTTAATCATATGTGATCAACAATGTTCAATCACATGTGAATAATATTTCTGGATCATATATGATTAAGCGCTTAATAACAATGTTTAATCACATGTGATTGAACAAAAAACATATCACATGTCAATAAAATTTCAGAATCATATCTGATTAAGCGCTTAATGGTACCTGAACAAGCCTACAGCTCCTTGGACTTTGACATGACAGAGAATAAGGGTGTGAGACTGCTTTTTTGAGTTTGGTGGCATATTTTGAGGTCGGAGTGAGTGCAAGGGCCACTGATAAGCGGGATTTGGACGAAAGTTTCTTTCAACCATTTTGTCGAACACCTTAGGTGCATAAAGTGTGTCTCCATATGTGATCAACAATGTTTAATCACATGTGATTAAATACATATAATAAGAAAATTTATTTAAACATAAAAAAATCATTATGTACATATTTGCATTTAAATATTATGTTTTAATCACATGTGAATATGTGAATAACAAGGTTTAATCACATGTGGTTTAATCACATGTGATTGAAGAAAAAACATATCTCATGTGAACAAGATTTCAGAATCATATATGATTAAGCGCTTAATAACAATGTTTAATCACATATGATTGAAAAAAACATATCACATGTGAACAAGATTTCAGAATCATATATGATTAAGCGCTTAATGGTACGTGAACAAGCCTACAGCTCCTTGGACTTCGACATGACAGAGAATAGGGGTATGAGACTGGTTTTTTGAGTTTGGTGGCGTATTTTGAGGTCGGAGTGAGTGCAAGGACAACTGGTAGGTGGGATTTGGATGAAAGTTTCTTTCAGTCATTTTGTCGAACACCTTAGGTGCATGACGTGTGTCTCCCTTTTTCTTAGCATGTGGGTAATCGAGTGGTCCCAAAATTATATGAATAAAGTTTTGAATTGGATATAAAATAGAATATGACACAATAAGAAATGTTTTTACATTATCAATTTCAAATCAAAACCTAACATTTGACTCACAAAACAAAATAAATGTGTTACAGCAATGAAACACATGTTATAATCACATGTGATTAAATCTAACAAGGTTTAATCACATGTGATTGGAGAAAAAACTTATCACATGTGATTGAAGAAATTCTGGTTAAGACATTTCATCAAACATGTTATAATCGCATGTGATTGAAGAAATTTGTTATGTACATATTCACATATGAATAACATGTTATAAACACATGTGAATAATTTAATTATATGTGAATAACAAGTTTAATCACATGTGATTGAATACATATAATAAGAAAAATTATTAAAAAATTTTAGTTGAGCACATTCATATACGAATAACAAGTTCTAATCACATGTGAATAGCATGGTCTAATTACATGTGAGTAACAGATTTTAATCATATGTAAATAAATTATGAAGAAATAAAAAATTCGTTATGTGCATATTCACATGTGAATAAAATATATTAATCACATGTGAATAATATGGTTTTATCACATGTGATTAGCTTAATTATATGTGATCAACAATGTTTAATCACATGTGATTAAATACATATAATAAGAAATTGTCTTTAAAAACAAAAAATTCATTTATGTACATATTTACATATGAATAACATGTTTTAATCACATGTGATTGAAAAAATATAATAACAAAAATTATCAAAAAAATAAAAAAAATCTATTTGAGCATATTCACATGCAAACAACAAGTTCTAATCACATGTGAATAACATGGTCTAATTACATGTGAGTAACAAGTTTTAATTATATGCGAATAAATTATTAAGAAATAAAAGTTCGTTATGTGCATATTCACATGTGAATAACAGGTTTTAATCACATGCGAATAATAGGGTTTTATCACATGTGATTAGCTTAATCATATGTGATCAACAATGTTTAATCACATGTGATTAAATACATATAATAATAAGATTTATTTAAAAATAAAAATTTGTTTATGTACATATTTACATATGAATAACATGTTTTAATCACATGTGAATAACAAGGTTTAATCACATGTGATTGAATACATATAATAAGAAAAATTATTAAAAAATAAAAAATTCGGTATGTACATATTAATGCGGTAAACAATCAAATAGCGGACAGTGTCGCTATTTGAAATCGTGATTATCGCGGCAGTATAGCGGTGCTATAGCGTTTATTTTATTTTAATAAAAAAATTTTATTTGCAGAAATTTTATTTTAGGTTATTAGAAATTAAACTATAAAATCACTACAAATTAAACTACCAACTAATAATTAATAATTCTTGCTTGAAGTGAATAGTAGTAAAAAGAAAAGGTGTGCATTTTGTACCCGGTCATATCCACCTAATTTGATAACCGCCCTCCATAACCTATCACAATAATACACATTACAAGTTTATAATATGCTTTAAAGATGCTCATGGCCTCAACATTTCACTTTCGTTGTTTTGCTTTGTTCATCGTTTCTTTCACACAAGTTCTTCCTCTCAATGTGGTCATAAAATCAACAATTATGTACCTACTAACTTGTTCTAATTATACTCATACATACAATTCCAATCTATACCACATCTTTAAAGGTCACAATCTCCATGAAATCAGCTCTTTCTACTCTGCAAACACCTCCAAAATCACACCCATAAAACGCAATTCCAACATCGATTATCTGGTTTCAGTTCATGTTCTTGTAAGAAAGATAACAACAGCAGTGATGGACACTACTTGTATGATACAGTTTATACACAGAAACCAGGAGAGAGTGTTGCGTTTATATCAAATGAGTATTACAGTGGCCAAGTGTGGAATGTTAATGGAGAAAATGAAGAGATTAATGTACGGCTTGTTTGTGGGTGTTTGGAAAACGAATCTAACCAAGAAAATGTCACGTACACTGTCCAATCCGGATAATGTCGTAAAATAACAAGGTATATTGTGCATACGTAGTCACTGTATTTTCAAAAGGTTTCTCTTCATGTTTTTCATTTCCTTCATTGTTATTTTCTGGCATCTTTATAGAAGCATGATTGTTAGTTTCATCTAGCTGGTTAACAAACTCAATCACAAGAATTCACTTAGGCAATTTAATGAACATTTGGTGTGCATGAGGACAACCTCAAATGAGAACCTATTCTTAACCAATGGCAGAGGTTTCCCAATTGAACAAACCTGATTACGTAACCAATTGGACAAAATTGAAGCTGATTATATAACCAATTGAACAAAATTAAACCTGATTTTCGAACTAGTATTTGATTTTCGATACCCTGTATCAATCAGACCTGCAACACGGAACTAAACTCTAGTCGTGAAGCTAATCAGATACTTATCCAACTAGAATCGTGTAATCGGGACAAACTGGAACCGTGATACATTAAATTGAAATCGGGACAAAGTCTAGTCGTGAAGCTTCAATATGAAATTACATGGAAATCGAACCTAGCTACATTAAGCGAAAATCGAACCTCCAATTGAAGCAATTGAACCTGCGACTGAAGCAATCGAACCTAAACTCCAAAAATCGAAAGAAAAAATTGAACCACGCAACTCTAATGAATCGATGTCTGCAATGCCGTTCCTGTTATCGACTGAACTGTAACACCCAGTTTCTTATCTCTGGATTACATCATAATCACTCAAAAATAGACACAGTGATCATGGTATAATCAAGATTAAGCAACAAAAGTACAAGTAGAAATCAAGAAACAAGTACTTTAAAACAACAGGTCCCAAAAACTGGTTTACAAAAGACCGTTTACAAAACTATACAAAAGTGTATTCAGGTTTACAAACAGTTCAAGTCTAGTCCCATATCCATGCAATCATCCCTCTGCTATCTTCTTACCCCTGTCACCTATAACACAAACCATATAACTACTTTTATGAGCTAATTAAGCTCAGTGAGAAAATATATCAAGGTTTAGAAATCAATCTAATAATTATCAAAATTTCCACAATTTAAATCACAAATCTATGTTTCAATGACTATCTCAGTCATTTGGTGTACTCAATCAAACTCAGCAATCAGATTAACAAGAATTCCTCAATCTCGTTTAATCCATGTTAATTGGTTGTCTCAACCAATTAAGATATACAATAATTCAATTTAGTTATAATCAAACTATTTATATTGAATTATAATTACTCACCTGATGTCTGTTCAGTCTGTGGTCCACCCGTGCCTCGTGTATCTCTTTCCCTCCGGTGTGTATCTGCTCAAACAACATCATATATCATACTTCAACATTCTCATAATAGTTTAAACACATCTAACTCATTAGATAAATAATCAATAGCTAATAAGGATCATAAACTATGAACATCATATGCTATTATCTCAAGAATTCCAAGGTTTGTGGTTTTTACCAAATCAACCGGCAAAACTTCTCAACAACCATAATAGAGACTCCATACAACACGAAATAACTATCTACTAACAACACATGAGCTAATTCAAAGCATATTTTCGAGTTCAAGAATCTAGGGTTTAAAACCCTAAAACCACAAATCACTAACCTCAAAACTAACTTTTAGACTCTCATAGACTTGTTACACTACTAATTGAACTCTAACTTCATCAATTTTGCAGGTGGTCATCGAGACCACAAAGAAATCACTCCAACACAAAGTATTTCACGGTTGAAACAAAGCCAAACTCAAGGGAAGTTACCTTTCAAGCTCCAATAGCAAACCCTTAGCTTCAATTCACGAATAAACGGCCTTAATTTCGACTTAGATGGTTAGAAATCGAGTTCTAGGGTTTGGAAGAAGTTTTGGGTCGGATGTGGTTTTAAACCAAATGAAAGAAAATTTTACAATTTAAAGTGCCCTGCACCCGTAACCCGACCCGGGCTGTCAAACCCGCCCCGGGTTTTGCTCGGACCCGACCCGGGCTATGAAACCCGCCCCGGGTTTTGTTACGTAAGTTCTCGTTTTGGTTTTTGGTGCAGCACGACCCGGCCTGCTTAACCCGACCCGGGTTCCCTTCGAA
The DNA here is from genome assembly GCA_023525715.1 of Cichorium intybus. NCBI lineage: Eukaryota > Viridiplantae > Streptophyta > Magnoliopsida > Asterales > Asteraceae > Cichorium > Cichorium intybus. Next base: position 89,828,613 of record CM042016.1, on the reverse strand, counting down.
CACGCCCCGGGTTTCTAAACTCGACCCGGGTTTACCTGATTTCCATTTCCTTTGTTTCTTTTATCTCTTTTAACATCCTACTTATCTTTGATTAACTTTTAAACATCGTAACTCACGTTTTAACTCATCTAATCTCGTATAAATATATAACGCCCCGGGTTTACCTGATTTCCATTTCCTTTGTTTTTGACGCTGTTGAGCAACTCTCATATGCTCGCGAATGCTTTTTATCTTTGCCTCAGTTTCTGTTATAATCTCGGGACCCGCTAGTGGCTTCTCTCCCGCTTCTGACCAACATGATGGTGTTCTACACATTGACCCATATAACGCTTCGAAAGGTGCCATTTGAATACTAGAATGATATGAGTTATTATATGTAAATTCGGCTAAAGGTAGATGGTCGTCCCAACTACCTCCAAAATCAATCACCGAAGCTCTAAGCATATCTTCTAACGTCTGAATAGTTCTCTCTGTTTGACCATCCGTCTGCGGATGATAAGCCGTACTCATTAAGGCTTTAGTTCCCAAATGTTTTTGAAAACCTTGCCAAAAATGAGAAGTAAAACGACTATCGCGATCGGAGACTATAGAGGTTGGTACTCCGTGTCGTCTCATCACCTCCTTAAGATAGATCTCTGCTAATTTGGACGCTTGATAATCTTCTCGTATAGGAATGAACTGCGCTGATTTGGTCAATCTATCAACAATTACCCATATAGAATCGAACCCTCGTGGTGTTCGGGGTAACTTGGTGATAAAGTCCATAGAAATCTCATCCCACTTTTTCTTCGGTACAGGTAGTGGTTGAACTAACCCGTATGGTCTCTGATGATTTGCCTTGGCTTGTAAACAAGTCAGACACTTCTCCACATATCTCCCAACGTCACGTTTCATTCCCGGCCACCAGTAAAACGGCTTTAAACTTCTATACATCTTCGTACTTCCTGGATGGATTGAATATCGTGTACAATGTGCATCTTCAAGTAACAGCTGTCTCGTTTCTCCGTGTCTCGGGACCCACACTCGTCCTTGAAAAGTCTTCACTCATTGTGCATTTTCAACTAGCTTATCTACATAGCCAACCATTCTCTCACTTTTCATGTCATTGGCTTCTCTCTGGGCACGTCGAATCATTTCTGGTAATTTACTAATCACTCCCATCCGAGCTGAAACGACTCGAATAGGTGGTTCTTTTCGGCTTAACGCATCTGCCACTACATTTGCTTTACCAGGATGGTAAAGTATTTCACACTCATAATCTTTCAAAAGATTCATCCATCTTTGTTGTCTCATATTTAGCTCTTTTTGATCAAACAGATATTTTAAACTCTTATGATCTGAATATATCTGGAACTTCACTCCATAAAGGTAATGTCGCCAGATTTTTAGTGCAAAAACAATGGCGGCTAACTCCAAATCGTGTACCGGATAAATTTGCTCATGAGGCTTCAGCTGTCGAGACGAATACGCAATTACTCGCCCCCTTCCACACCTTGAGGTAAAGCTAACACCGGAGCTTCGCATAACGCCTGTCTCAGTTTTTCAAAAGCTTCTTGTTGTGCTTCAGCCCAGATAAACTTCTCTGTCTTTCTGGTCAGCTTTGTTAAGGGCAAGGCAATACTCGAAAATTTCTCAATAAATCGTCGGTAATAGCCAGCTAGTCCCAAAAAGCTCCAAACCTCAGTCGGATTTTTGGGTGGTGCCCAACTCATCACTGCTTCTATCTTGGCAGGGTCCACTTTAACTCCTTCTCTATTTATCACATGACCAAGAAACTGGATCTCTTGCATCCAAAACTCGCACTTCGAAAATTTTGCATACAATTTTTCTTTACGAAGAAGATTTAAAATCAACTGTAAATGTTGTTTATGCTCCTCCCGGCTCTTGGAATAAATTAAAATATCGTCAATAAACACTATCACGAACTTGTCTAAAAATGGATGACAAGCTCGATTCATCAGATCCATAAAAGCCGCCGGGGCATTCGTCAAACCGAACGGCATTACTAAAAACTCGTAATGACCGTACCGGGTGCGGAATGCTGTCTTCGGGACGTCAGATTCTCTTACTCTTAGCTGATGATATCCCGACCTCAAATCAATCTTCGAAAAATACTCTGCTCCTTCCAATTGATCGAACAAGTCGTCTATTCTCGGTAGGGGATAACGATTCTTCACAGTAATTTTGTTTAACTCGCGATAGTCTATGCACATACGCATAGAACCATCCTTCTTTCGAACAAACAGTATCGGCGCACCCCACGGAGATGAGCTCGGACGAATAAAACCGCGATCCAAAAGTTCTTGTAGTTGTTTCTTTAATTCCTCCATCTCGGACGGCGCCAATCGATAGGGTGCTCGAGCTATTGGTTTCGCTCCAGGAACTAAATCGATAACAAACTCCAATTGACGATTTGGCGGTAAGCCCGGAAGATCGTAAGGAAAAACATCAGCAAAATCTCTCACTATCTCAACATCTTTCACAATGGGATGTTCGGTTTCAATTGGGGCAACATGTGCCATAAACAAAAGAGCACCTCTTTCGGTATACCTTCGCGCTCTCGCGAAAGATACAACCGGAATATGTTGAAAACGGCGTTCACCTCGTATTAACGTCTGCGACCCGCTCGGAGTTCTCACGGAAATAATCTTTCCGTGACAATCCATATTTGCCCTATTATTATCTAACCAGTCCATTCCAACTATTACATCAAACGCACGAGTATTCATCGGCTTCAAATCAATAAGGAAAGAAATCCCATTGATTTCAAGCCGACAATTTGTATACTGAGTGTTTACTATAACATCTCTCCCGTCAGCAATATCAACTATCAGATTCTCACTCATTTTAGACACCGGTACATTAATTTGAGACGCGAAAGGTACAGATATAAAAGAAATCGATGCACCAGAGTCAAACACCATACGAGCTCGAAGAGAATTCAGGTTAAAAATACCTGTAATCACATCTGGTCGCTCTCTAGCCTCCTCCACTGTCATCTGGAAAGCTCGAGTTCTAACATTCCCACCGCCTCTATCTCGTCTATCACCCCGATTATCTCCTCGTCCCGCCCTCGGAGTCTCACGACGTGAATCAGTTCTCGGCTTTGGGCAATCCGGGCGAATATGACCACTTTCCCCACAATTGAAACACACACGATTTTTCTCCAAACAGTCTCGAGCCATATGCCCTGTCTTCCCGCATTGATAACACACAAGAGACGGGGTGCTCGTAACACAATTTCCAGCATGTTTTCGACGACATTTTTCACACCACTTGTTCTCAGTCTTTCTTGGATCATCTCGATGTTGATAACTCGGAACTGGCTGCTTTTGGGAACTACCCTCGGGTTTTCCTTCCCATTTCCTCTTCTGGCCTCCGCTTCCTTGGTCCCCCTTCCTTTCACTATCTTGCCTCCGCAGTTCTTTTTCTCGAGACTTAGCTGCCTCAACGATCTACTGATAAGTTATAAAACTAGAACTCTGTAAAAACTCTCGTATCTGGGTCCTCAGTCCCCACAGATACCTATCAATCTTCCTTTCTTCAGTATCCACCTGATGAGCAGCAAATCTGGCTTTTTCGTTGAACTCTGTCGTATACTCCTGTACTGACCGCGTTCCTTGCTGCAATCTCAGAAAATCTTCTTCTAAACTTTTCATCGCAGTATTTGAACAATACTCCTTCATAAACTTCATTTTAAACTCCTCCCACGTCGGTTCTGGTTCCAATCCTTTCTCTATATCAAGGTTTATGTTCTCCCACCAGAATTGAGCATCTTTATGTAAACAATTTGTGGCATACTCAACTTTATCTTTTTCCACACACTTGCTCGTACGAAAAACTTTCTCGATATGTGTCAGCCAATTTCGTGCAACAACAGGATCATCAGTACCGAAGAAATCATTTGGTTTACATTTGCGAAACGTCTCATAACTGCAACCTTTTGGTTCGCCTGACCCTCCAACTTCAGCATGTAAAGTAACCGGCTCTCTCTGTCCCCTCCCAACCACAGGTGTGATAGGAGGTCGGTCTCGATCATCTCTATTTGTCTCCTCCGTCTGAGGTCTCACTAAGGTAGGCAATAAGCTTTTAACTGCCTTTGCTACCTCCGCAGCAATTAACTCTTGTAAAGATGATGTTAACTCAGGCGGTCTCTCACCTTCAGACTGGCGCCCCAGTCTTTGATCTTGTGATCCCGAATGCTCATCTCGGTGATCACCTCCCTCTTTCTCCTTTCCAGAACTCATAATGAGGCTGAAAAGAAATTTAACTCGTTATGATCTCGTTTATCTCATTTCTCTTTTCGTATCACATATCTCATCAAAATTCTCGAAATAACACACATACTCATAATATGTGTTATTTAAGGGTGATTGCATAAACTCCAAAAATCGAAAGAAAAAATTGAACCACGCAACTCTAATGAATCGATGTCTGCAATGCCGTTCCTGTTATCGACTGAACTGTAACACCCAGTTTCTTATCTCTGGATTACATCATAATCACTCAAAAATAGACACAGTGATCATGGTATAATCAAGATTAAGCAACAAAAGTACAAGTAGAAATCAAGAAACAAGTACTTTAAAACAACAGGTCCCAAAAACTGGTTTACAAAAGACCGTTTACAAAACTATACAAAAGTGTATTCAGGTTTACAAACAGTTCAAGTCTAGTCCCATATCCATGCAATCATCCCTCTGCTATCTTCTTACCCCTGTCACCTATAACACAAACCATATAACTACTTTTATGAGCTAATTAAGCTCAGTGAGAAAATATATCAAGGTTTAGAAATCAATCTAATAATTATCAAAATTTCCACAATTTAAATCACAAATCTCTGTTTCAATGACTATCTCAGTCATTTGGTGTACTCAATCAAACTCAGCAATCAGATTAACAAGAATTCCTCAATCTCGTTTAATCCATGTTAATTGGTTGTCTCAACCAATTAAGATATACAATAATTCAATTTAGTTATAATCAAACTATTTATATTGAATTATAATTACTCACCTGATGTCTGTTCAGTCTGTGGTCCACCCGTGCCTCGTGTATCTCTTTCCCTCCGGTGTGTATCTGCTCAAACAACATCATATATCATACTTCAACATTCTCATAATAGTTTAAACACATCTAACTCATTAGATAAATAATCAATAGCTAATAAGGATCATAAACTATGAACATCATATGCTATTATCTCAAGAATTCCAAGGTTTGTGGTTTTTACCAAATCAACCGGCAAAACTTCTCAACAACCATAATAGAGACTCCATACAACACGAAATAACTATCTACTAACAACACATGAGCTAATTCAAAGCATATTTTCGAGTTCAAGAATCTAGGGTTTAAGAATCTAGGGTTTAAAACCCTAAAACCACAAATCACTAACCTCAAAACTAACTTTTAGACTCTCATAGACTTGTTACACTACTAATTGAACTCTAACTTCATCAATTTTGCAGGTGGTCATCGAGACCACAAAGAAATCACTCCAACACAAAGTATTTCACGGTTGAAACAAAGCCAAACTCAAGGGAAGTTACCTTTCAAGCTCCAATAGCAAACCCTTAGCTTCAATTCACGAATAAACGGCCTTAATTTCGACTTAGATGGTTAGAAATCGAGTTCTAGGGTTTGGAAGAAGTTTTGGGTCGGATGTGGTTTTAAACCAAATGAAAGAAAATTTTACAATTTAAAGTGCCCTGCACCCGTAACCCGACCCGGGCTGTCAAACCCGCCCCGGGTTTTGCTCGGACCCGACCCGGGCTATGAAACCCGCCCCGGGTTTTGTTACGTAAGTTCTCGTTTTGGTTTTTGGTGCAGCACGACCCGGCCTGCTTAACCCGACCCGGGTTCCCTTCGAACACGCCCCGGGTTTCTAAACTCGACCCGGGTTTACCTGATTTCCATTTCCTTTGTTTCTTTTATCTCTTTTAACATCCTACTTATCTTTGATTAACTTTTAAACATCGTAACTCACGTTTTAACTCATCTAATCTCGTATAAATATATATTTAACATAATTATTCTATAATTTAAAATTAAGGTATTACAACGGAGCGGATCGGAGTCAATGTCTGCAATCGATGATGAAGACCGAATGAAATACGTAAAAGGAAGTTTTGATTAATCTTAATGGTTTGCCTCGAAATGAAATACGTGAAATCGGAATCATGTCTGCAATCGATGATGAAGAGAGATACAAAATAAAAAATAATAATAAAATCTTTTTGGCGGTAGTTGCAGTGGAGGGGGCATGACTGGGGCGTTTTTTTTAAAATACGTGGTCCATATTTGTTCTCATGTTCTCAGTTTGATAATTGTTCTCATTTTAACCTTCCCCTATATATATATATATATATATATATATATATATATATATATATATATATATATATATATATATATATATATATATATATATATATATATATATATATATATATATATATATATATATATATATATATATATATATATATATATATATATATAGATGTAGGTTCAAATACATTTTTTAAATACTGTGTGATTGTAGGACTAATTCTAGACCAATCATTTGATAGGGGCAATTTGGGAATTCAATCAATCCCTAAAAATACGGTAACGAGCGTGCCCTAACTCAAAATCACATCTCTGAAATCAAAAATTGAAATCGCAACTGATGGAGGCGGAGGCAACGGAGATCGGCGGTGGTTGGTAATGGAGGCGGAGGCAGCGGAGATCGGCGGTGGTCGGTGATGGAGGAGGAGGCAGCGGAGATCGGCGGTGGTCGGTGATGGAGGCGAAGGCGGAGGCGGCGGAGATCGACGGTCACCATTGTATCCCCTAAAAAATCAACGACAGCCTTCGCCAGGAAGATCATCGAGAATGGAAATTATCTGCGCCTTTTTCTTCACGGTCGTCAACATTTCGTAAAACAAAAATGATCTCTGCTCAAAGACATTCTCAGAGAATGGACATCTCAAAGGAATTCTTAGAGAATGGGCATGCGTATAACAGTTTACTGGGCATGCGTATCACAGTTTTCAAAGGCAATGCATTCTCAGAGAATGAGGTATGTGTATAACAGTTTTTTGAGAATGAGGCATTCTCAGAGAATGAAGTATTCTCAGAGAATATGAGGCATTTCTTTCCCGTATTCTTTTTTCTTTTCTTTTTTCCGTTTTTGTGTTTTAGTTCCTGTATCTTATTGTTTGCATTCTCAGAGAATGAACGTATAAAATTCATTATTGCAGAATGGTTTTCTGGGTTAGGAGTTTTGCCACATGTAAAATTCATTTTGAAGAATGGCATTCTACTTTCTTAATGGATTTTTTGTACGTTATGGTTTTCTGTACAATCTTACTACCCATTCTCTGAGAATTGAATTTGAAAACTCTTACTTAACTACTTTTTTTTTCGAGAATGCAACTTTACTTATCCGATAATGCATCTGTACTATTCTCCGATGTTGATTGTGTATATTTTGATTATTGATAGTATTAATTGAAACCGATCATATCATGTCCGTGATTTTAGCATGCGAAGATTACATTCCGTTGTTATGGGTTTGTGGGTTTTGACTGTTTTACCCTTAACCGTGTTTTTTCAATTAAAAACACGTGAATTCTTTGATTTTATTTACAAGAATGCCCTTTGATTTAATCCATTGATTTTGTTGATCTAACGGTCCACGTTGAGTCCTACAATCACACTATATTTAACAATTTCATTTAATACTAACTCTATATATATATATATATATATATATATATATATATATATATATATATATATATATATATATATATATATATATATATATATATATATATATATATATATATATATATATATATATATATATATATAAGTTTATAATGCTGGCGACTCTTCTTATTTGATTATCGAACCTTCTAAGTAATAGACTTGTGAAAGTTAACAAATGAAAAAGGAATGTTCCTTGGCTGTCTTTAATGTGACAATTAGACAATTAGTTACCACAATAGCTAGTAAGACATTTCTTGGATGTTTCGTTAGGAGAAAATGGTTGAAAGTTGAAACTTAGAAAGCTAAATGCATGCCTACGAAATTATCCTCCCACTTTCCTCCAACATGCTTTTATTGATTTGCTCCATCTCTTTTGGATATCGTCTAATTTAAAGTGATCCAAAATCATAAAATCGTGAATGTTTTATGTTTATAAACAATAACGAATTTAAAATTCACCGAAAAAAAAACCGTACTTCGTAGAAATTATGGCTTAAACGTTCAAGGTTTTCAACAATTTCTTTTATGGATTTTTGTAATTAAAAGAAGTTTTTCCGAAATTGGAAATATAATAATTACAAATGTTATTCACTCTCAATTCAAGTGCTTATTGGCATAAATTTAATGACATTAATTATAAAAAATAATTGACATCCATCTTTAAACATGAGTTAATACTTAATACAGATCAATAATATTATAACTACACGAATATGTTGCACAAAAAAAAATTATATACTTTAAATTTTGAAAAATACATGTTGACATTAAATACGTTATTCATATTAATTATGATAATAATTCTTATGTTAAAGTTGATATATAAAATAATTATTTTTGAACGTATTAGAATTATATCATACAATAGCATTTACTCGCAACTTCTGTTTGAATAAAACTAAATATGATTTTCAATTTATTATTGTTTTATCGTTATGATTAATTAATTTAAAAATTACTTATTTGGTCATTTTTAATTTCGATTATATGATGATTATTTATAATATCAATTATTGTTTGTAATGTAACATAATATAATTTACAATTTTATGTTTTTAAAACCAATTAATTAGAAAATTTTCAATTACTATAAAATTTAGTTTTTGAAAACCTTTTAATTAATTCGATATGACGATTTAGGTTTCATATTTAAAAATTTGACATTTTTAACTATTTTTGAAAAGTCTATTTTTAAGTTTGTTTGATATTTGATATTTAACATTATATTTAAATTAACTAATCAATTATATTTTAAATAATTATTTAAAAAGTCTACCATTAATATGATAATATTTAAATATAATAACATATTTTTGTTAATAAATTAGATATAATATGTTGGAAGTTGAAAAGTTTGGAGGTTTCATATCAATATGGTGGAAGAAAAAAATTTTCATTTATAATATATATAGTAGGCGTATATACAACAATTATTTTTAATAAGTAAAGTTAAAAATAAAACAAACAATTAAAATATGGTTATCTCAATACAAATAAATATGACATCATTGTGCAAAAAACTAAAACAGAAACTTGAACGACCAAACATGTTGACAATATAATATTAATAATAAAAGTATGAATGATTTACCTAATGAAATTTTGTCGCACATTCATCAACAACTTCTTTTCTTATTACATTTATTTAACCATGAAATTTATGTATATAACAATTACTTTTAATAAGTAAAGTTGAAAATAAAACAAAAACAATTAAAATAGGTTTCTCTCAAAATACAAATAAACATGCTATTATTGTGCCAAAATTTAAAATAGAAACATGAAAAACCAAACACAAATTATTTAATATTAGTTTAAATACTAATTATTTAACATTTATATTAAAAAACATATTAAACACTTACAAATCGTATAAGGAGAATATATAAAATTCAACATAAACTTCATATATAGAAAGATTATATATTGCAATAACCATCGGTGTCACACACTAACTTTTTCAACTCTTCATATTTGAATTACAAGTCTCTTCAAATACATGTATCTTTTTTGTGAGCAAAGATTATTTATATACTACTAATATAAGTTACAATGTGTATGAATGAGGAAAATAAAAAGTCATTATCAATTAATAATCATAACTTAAAACTCTTGAGTTGAAGTATTAAGTATACATAAATTAGAAAACTTTTGAGTTGTAGTGAAAGTTTCAAATGAATGTGGTGCTAGTATATGAGCTATCTTGAACCACATTGATTTGGATGATCTCTATTATAAGATTTAAAAAACATATTAAACACTTACAAATCGTATAAAGAGAATATATAAAATTCAACATAAACTTCATATATAGAAACACTATATATTGGAATAACCATTGATGCCACACACTAACTTTTTCAACTCTTCATATTTGAATTACAAATATCTTCAAACACATGTATCTTTTTTGTGAGCAAAGCTTATTTATATACTACTAATATAAATTACAATGTGTATAAATGAAGAAAATAAAAAGTCATTATCAATTAATAATCATAACTTAAAAACTCTTGAGTTGTAAGTATTAAGTATACATAAATTAGAAAACTTTCGAGTTGTAGCGGAAGTTTCAAATGAATGTGGTGCTAGTATATGAGCTATCTTGAACCATATTGATTTGGATGACCTCTATTATAATATACTAGGCGTATACCCTCGCATTCCGCAGGAATCAAATTGTATAGTAAATCAACATTGACAAATATAAAGTTTTGAAGATAAATTAGTAAGTGTCATAAAGTATAAAATAATATTTTTTATAAAAATTTAAAAAATTAATATAAAATCTTTCCAATATTGATGTATAATTTTGGCGATGCTTATTTGAATATATTGTATCAACGTTTACTCACCATGATCGACATTCCCAAAGAACGTCATATTGCAATTATTATTTTCACACTTGATTTAACTATATTGAAATTTCTAATGACATAAAACTTATTCTTAAAAAGAACTTTGTATTTCTTCATATGGTTCTTCATTTTGAAAAACTATATTGATTACGAAAATATCAAGGTAGTAGATATGTATCATGATCTATTTACTAACAATCATATGGTATTAATATATAAATAGGAATTAAAAATTGTTCATTGGAGATTCTTTTAATCATTAAAGAAGATAATCATAAGCTAAATGAAAGACTTACAAAATCGGTAGACTTGTTTTGATTATATTTATTTGTCATTGAAGGCAGAACATTCTGTAACGTATATTGTTACTAATCTTTGTTGAATTTCTTTTATTTCAACAAATACATATCCATCATAAATAATATTTATATGTAGTAATACACAACGCTAAGAGAAAAGGGAAATAATATAATCACCAATATTATCATGATTAGCTCCTTTTTTGATTTCTCTTTCCTATATTTGTTTATTTATTTAAATGAAAGCATCAAACATTAAACATCGATAGAATCATGTGTTAACCAACCATGATATTGTCTTTAAAGAACCAAACTTAGATTGACGTAGATTTTGGATACATTTTGAACATGATGCCATTGGTTTTTAGTGATGTTATGCTTAATTGCTAAAGTTGCTCACATTTAAATGTATCATTATTTTAAAGTTTATTAGTTAATACATAAATAGTTTGGAAGTCAAAGGGTTGGAATTGTACCATAAATACAAATTAATAATCATAAGTTGGAAATTTAAATAATTATCTCATGTTAATAAAAAATAGCAATCATTATCAAAATACAACCAAGATAAAATGTTTATGTTATACATTTAGATCCAAGGTACCCGTGAGAATCGAATTGTTGTTAAAATATTCATAAAACAAAGGTTACCCGTGAGAATCGAATAAAATAAAATGTTATGCATAAACTTCTTAAATAAAATAAAATATTCATAAAACAAAGGTTACCCGTGAGAATCGAATTGTTGTTAACCGTTTCTTCATGAGTCTCATCAGGTGTAAAGAAGAAGACATTTGAAGGGATGTTATGAGATTCATTTGCGAGCTTACGTACCACAGTCATCATATTGAAATAACTACGATATTCGTTTGGCACAACCTTATATTGCTCACTTGATTTCATGACTTTGAGATTGTTAATATCATAGACCTCACATTCTTCAAGGATGGCGTTGTATTTCTTAATATGATTCTTCCGAATGAAAACTTGTATTGATTCACCTTAATAATATTTGGACATAATTCAAATATCAAAATTTTTGACATGGTAATCATGCATCTATTTGAAAGGAACAAAACAATTTACCTTGTCATCAACAAATATCATCTCTAATCCCATTACATCATCGTTATTCTTAAAGTTGACCGCTTCCCACATTCTACACAATCGGAGTTGCACTACCCAATCCTCCTTCGAAGGAGTAAGTTCACTTATCTTAGCATACGCCATCTCAATAGTAGAGTTGCCAAAATAGTTAGTAAAAATGATATGTTATCATCTGACTCAACATATATATATACCTTAAACTACATTAATGTAATGTAATGAAAATTAATTAATTGTATTTAAGATTTCTATTAATATTGCAACTCTTAAAATTCCTAGTGATAGTTATATAACATTAAACAACTACAACCCAAAAGTCTTTTTAGTTATGACACATAATTCATATTGATTAAAATCATTAAATATGATTGACATGAAAAGCTTCAATGTAATAAAAATTAGTTAATTGCATTAAAGTTTAATTTAAATACTATAACTCTTCAAATTCCATTCAATAGTTTTATATTTAAGTAATTTCTTTTAATTGAAACATCTAAATTGTGACGCTCTTTCTTTTCTAAACGATTTATTTTATAGGTTAGTATTACAAAATAAATTTAATAAAGATGTACACATTCTAACTTTCTAAAATTATATGAAATGGCATTGAAAAAAAAACTCATACATATAGTTGCGTTTGAACAATTTGTTTAAAGATTTTAAATTTGATATCATTAAAATATATTATTATATAAATCGTGCAAATAAACAAAATTCAATAAAAAGAGTAAATATATTTACTTCGTTATTGTTTTATTAAAAATGATTACTTGTTATTCTAAAGTTCAAATTCGAATGAGAAATTAACAAAGTGGGACAAACACATTGAATGTTAAGAATAATTAACTAATTTTCTCTTATATTTAGTTCCATTTAATCTTCTTTGGTTGAATTTAAAATAAGAATTCTCAATAGTAATCTCATGATAACCATGCCGGATGCACAAACGCCTAGACGGTCCAATATTTAGATTTGGTTTACTTTTTTCATAATAACATATTTTTTCCTCAAATATATTAACATTTGGATGGTTTTAGTAGAAAATTACATAATCCTTTTAGTATTTAGTATGACAATAAAATCTATAAAAAAACTTCAAACCAATTATTGACTTTAAACTAAAAAGTAACTTGAAAAGTAGAATAGATACCACAAATTTTCAAATCGTTGATTCTTCTACAATAATATGTGAAATACTTAAATTTCAATCGCAAATATTGTCTAAAATCATTTCAACAATGTGCGGTTAATTCATTTAGTGGGTCAAAAATTTAGAGTGTTCTATCATGTATTGATAAAAAACAATACAAAGAAAATTTCTTAGTTTATCGTGTATTAATAAAAACACAATATCAATTAACTTTTAATACAAAAACACTGTAGTTTACACCAAACGTATAATTGTGTCCTTTAAATGTTTGATAGAATTGAAGATCGTATCCCATTACGTATTTCATGATAACTTTTTCTCTTACACATCATATATGACTAAAAACTTCAACATTGTGACCCACTCTACATAAAAGTTATATAGATATAGATTTGGAAACATAAAAAAAACAAATGATACTAACTAACCATGGAAAATAAGATTCTTATTCATGTTTAAAATACTCAAATTCTCTGAGCATACAAACTTGCTTTCTTTCATCAATGCAAATTCCTCAAAAGTGGTCGTGGGACATTCGTAGAGACGCATCACCATCTTTAAAACCATTGAAAAAGTTGAAACATTCAAATCTTTGATATACCCAAAAAAGATCATCATTGAACTTTTTGTTTTACAAATAAGATGACTACACCTTTGTACTAAACTTCCACACATTCTACAAAAATAAATTGGAAAGAGAAAAAAGAATCAAGAGAAATCAAGCATGGGAAATGATGTTCTTAAGAGTAACCAAGCATGGAAAATGATGTTCTTATATAGCCAAAACATCAAAGACATTAAATAGTATAAGTTGAAAAGTCTTGGGGGGTTTCAAATCAATATGGTACAAGTATTTGAGTTATCTTGATCCACATTCATGAATGACCTCTATTATAAGAGTTATATATATATTATATATATATATATATATATATATATATATATATATATATATATATATATATATATATATATATATATATATATATATATATATATATATATATATATATTGTAATGCCCCAACTTTTACAAACCATTTATATTACATAAAAGCATATTTAACAAAATACGGTTTTACAAAAAAAAAACCATTGTATTTGTTTAAATACGACAAAAGGGGTGTTACAATTACATATCAAACAACCATAAGTTTAAGGGAAAGGATTTAATCAATACCAATACATGATAGCTGTACCCAGCTCCACTCTTTTACACTCTAGGACTTATTTTATAACTTCAAACTATCTCACCACTTCGTACCTGAACCTGGAATACATGGCATAAAAATAGAATACGTAAGACAAAATGTCTCGAGAGTTACATGAGTTTTAGACTCAAACATTAAATTTCCTTTTCCGATCTTTTGTAACAATTATAACATAAACCATTGTCAAAAATTTATAGTATAAACATACTATACTTCTTTACTTTTAAAAAAAATCATCTTATAGCATACTTTGCAAAAATAGCTTCTTTCATACTTTCTTTGACTGGTTTTATAAACTTGATGGATTTTTATACTTAGGGCTTTAATCACTATAAGTGATACCCCAAGTCTCTACAGCTAGAAAGAACGGATCAATCCTCACAGTAGAAGTGCTGAGGCAGCCTACTTCGCGAAGGGGTTTTCCCCAGTAGACTCCTTACCTAACCCGGGTAGGTGGAACATAGTTCCCTTACTAACATTGCTAGCTACAATACCAGTCATATACAAAAATACTTTCTGCAAGTTGAAACATTTCTTGTACACATAATGGCTAAATGCCAAGCTTTTGACTTAAACATGCTTTTATCATAATCTAGGCTATTGCCAAAATCATACTTTCAAATATAGCAGTTTACTTTTCATATAAGCTAGAAAATATATCATTCTTGCAAATATTTTCACACATAAAAATATTATATGAAATCTGAAAAAAATACTTACTTGCCATGTATCCCAAAATGGGTAAAAATACTACATGTACTCACCTTATAGATCTTGAAAAGTTGATTAGACGTTCCTTGGTTCTTTACCACTTTGATGTCCAATTACTTGACTTGCACCTATATGTAATATATGATACATTAATCTTTATTTCTATTGACTCTATAACTCATTAGAGTCCTTATAATACTATCATGGGTCATAACAGTTATATAACACTTAAATGACCAACTTTAATTAAGTCGTATATTATACGTATTTTACTACAGTACCCTCGGGAGGTCGTATTCCCGGTTTAACAATTTTCCATGTGTTTTCACACCATTTTAAGCCTATGGTATGAATTATAGACCAATCGGACAAGTCTAGCATCAGGTTCCAAACTCAAAATTGGACAGAATGCCCCCTGGACATAAGCACGACTCGTGCTCTTTTTGTTCTATGGGGAGCACGACTCGTGCTCCTCCTGGAACCTTCTTTCTTTGCTGATTTTTGTGCTGCAGGTCCTTTAGTCCGAGAATTAAGTCCTTAATACATAACTTAATCATTTTAATGCCATTTCTAGGCCTTAAGTAACAACTTACTTTTAGTTTTAAACCATGGAATCATCAATTCCATTCCCTTGCTTAAATCATTCCCGTTGTACCCATTTTAACACCAAAAAAAACCATTTTAACACCAAAAAACCCATTTTAACATCAAAAACCATTTTGATGAATTTTCAAGAATGGAACTGATTTCTTACACTCTTTATGACTCTTTGAACTTACTAAATCGTTTGAAATCAGTTTCAAACTCATAAACCCAATTTCTAGGGTTCTTGAGCTAAAAACCCACTTCTTGAAATTTAACCAAAATCAATGGTTTTATCTTGTTTTCTATGATGTTCTGAACTAGATGGAGTGTATGATTTCATTGTAGTAACTTCATACTCCATTTCAGTTTGAAGATTACCCACAAACTTGAAGAACTAAGCTTAGGGTTGATGATTTCTTACCTTAGAAGCTTGGAATCACCAATTCCAAGTGTTGATTCTTAAATCCTTGCTTCAATTTTTCGTGAGCTTGCAATCTCCCGTGTTCTCCATCCCTCCAGCTCTCTCCCGAACTCTCTATAATCTTCTGGGAACTATGGGAGATTTTTCTCCTATTTATAGTTCCATAATTTCACTTTACCCACCTCAAGTTCTACTTCTTCTATTATGGCACCAAAATCAAACTATTATTACATAAAGTTCATTTTCTTACATTTTTACGCTAATGACACAAAAATATTTTACATCAAGGTCCAAAACATGGCAAAAGACTAATTTGCCCTTTTTCACAACTTCAACATTACACACGATTATTTTACATTTTATTTTAAAATTTGCGGGTTCTTACATATATATATATATATATATATATATATATATATATATATATATATATATATATATATATATATATATATATATATATATATATATATATATATATATATATGACTTAGGTTACCGACATACTCATTACACCACCATCCTAAAAGCGTTACCATCTTAACAACATATAATCACCACTTCCCCATCACATACATATGGGTACTCACCATGTCGTGGTAGCCCTTACAACTTAGCTACCATGCCCATGACAAGACCAGTATACCGAACAATCATTAAGCCAATGCTCTTTCAACCTCTTAAATTTAGTGATAACGATATGAGAGTTTGCATAATAAAATAATATAAAATCTAGGGATGGTAATTCTCGATATGACACGAAACACTACTAGTGAAAAAATAGCTTTTGGTATGAGATTTTAACTTATGTAATTAAACAGTTTGACACGACACAACATGAAAATTAAACATGTAAGGTTATGATCTGAACTTTCAACTCAAAATGACACAAATAAAGTTTGGGCTGCCAGCATTACCAATAAAGTTTGGGTTACCAGACAACTTGAACAACCTAGTGGACCATTGCCAATGGCTTTACCATATGGGCCCTTTAAAGGGCACTGCCCCTTGACCCCACAAGAGGCCTAGCCCGCTTGATTCATGTCTTTCATCATCTCAAAATAAACTCTCATTATATATAAGTGTGCATTCTATACCACCTAACTTATATTAGATCAAATTTTAAATCTTTATTTGACACTCGTGTTGATTCCAATCACATAATTGATAATAACACTAAGTTACAAGCAAGACGAGCTAGTATATCATTGGGTGACCCTTGTATTGTCACTTACCACTCTAAGTGTATCTTACAACGAAATCTTATGTATGGTCAGCGCACACTATATACATATCGTTATAGGTAACAATAAGAAGTAAAAAATGTCTACTTTTACCACATAGTTTGGACATTCATCGCAAGTGAATTATTCATAAATCCACAATGTCATATGACATATAGTGGTTAATGATATATTGAAGTGTATTTGTAAAACATTTGATCAACTTTTGTTAGACCAATTTAAACACGTAGTAATGATTTCTGTCAACGGTTATCATAAGGACATAGACGATACATCATGTCCATATCAAATGAGCTTGTTAAAAATGTTTTATTGTAGTTGGTTAACATAATTATATCACTAATTATGAAAATTTTTAACTAAGTTGTCCAAATTAATAAGTTTCTTAACGATAATTATTTTTTCACAAAAAAGTATACCCTCATGTCGGGTAACAAATTGTTTGGATGATCTATTCTAATTTTGAGTGAGAGAGAGAGAGAGAGAGAGAGAGAGAGAGAGAGAGAGAGAGAGAGAGAGAGAGAGAGAGAGAGAGAGAGAGAGAGAGAGAGAGAGAGAGAGAGAGAGAGTATGGTTGCTTCGAAGAACCACACTCGATGGCAATGTGACCAAACTCACGTGCCAATCACGTGCCTTATTGACTGTCGAAAAGTCCTCTCTCTTGACCAACGACTAACTTTTTGATTATTTATACAAATTTTTATTCCTTCACAAATAAGTGGAAACATGGCTACTTCCAACAACGAGTGGCTCCAAATTTACCACGATAACCTTACCGGAACATCACAACCCACGGCCCTGCCGTTGTCCGGTAATGTCACGAATGCCACAACAGTCACCACCATTGCCAGTAATGTCTCTATTCAAGAGGGTCGTGTAACACGTCCCACCAACACCAGTCGGCGGTCCAGAACTTCACGGAGGATCCCAACCACCATACTTGATGCTGACATCACCAACTTCCGTGCTTTGGTCCAACAATTCACCGGTGTTGGTGTTGGTTCAACCGCATATATGGCGGCTCCTCGTACTGTTACTCCTCGTCAAACTAAGAGCAGTTACAGCGCTAATTCATCCAGTTTTAATTATTACGGGATGGCGTCAAGGATTTCGCCGCCTGCTGTGGGTGGTTATAACCTGGAGGTCCAGCAACTACCGCACCAGAAGTACTACACAATGCCGGTGGAGAAGAGTGGAGCTGGTGGTGATCATCAACATGGGTTTGTTCAGAGGTTTCAAGACGGTAACCAGGTTGTAAACTTCTCCGGGGAGAATAACAGTGGTCGCATGGACAATCCAGTCAATACTTACATGTTCTAGAATTTATGGAAAAGAATAAAAGAAATCATCTAGGTTACCTTTTCTGTAAATTTTGTTTTACAAAATCAGTTATTATTATTTATTTTTTATGGAAATTTAGCAGTTAAAGGATGTATTTCATGTTTAAAACTTTGTATATCCTAGTTCATTTTTGTCATTACTAAAATTGTCCGGTTCCCAGTACTATAAATTGTGTTCTCAACCCAAAACTTCCGTATAAGTTAAATTGGCCAAACTGTTTATTTTGTTTAATTAAAGGGGTAGGATTAAAGACGATAACTATTTTTTATTTTATATTTTCGTAATATAAACTCTAATTTTAAAAAACATGATCGGCTCAATTTCATTTCACATTCCCACTATTGGAGCCATAAGCAGGGCGGTCCATTGGTTTTCTATGCCCAGGGCGAGATGATAAAATAATGCCCCTATGTTTGTTGTCATTTTATGTAAATACTATATAAATGGTTACTTTGTCACGTTTTAAATGTTAAAAACTATATAAATAATATAAACAATAACCTTTTATAAGATATTGATATAAGATAGGGCTAAATCGTCTAATGTATGTACAACATGTTAATATAATATATCAATATAGCATAAGTTAAATAAATAAGGCTAAATCGTTTCCAAGTTAGTTACAATGGCTAAAACTCAGTAGCCTAACTTCCAAAGTGCATAATTTCTGTCAGTACCTCTCAAAATGGATATGACATGAATAATATTTAATCAAAAACAATAAACATAAAAGTTTATAGCATCAAGTGAAGTGTTGGAAGAATTTATACTAAAAGTGTGTCATTCATAAACCATGACTCAACTTACTATGCATATAATGTAATAAAGTGTTTGAAGTATTCATAATTAGAGAGATTCTATTATCTACGTAAATAACTAATGGCAGTATATATCATTCACAAAAGATGAGACCACATGGGTAAAACAACAAACAAAAAAAGTTATTTCAGTTGTCAAATGTCAACACATTTGATACATGCACATGCCGGCATGCAACCCACATAAAAAATCAAAACTTTATCATTTTTCAAGAAATGAATACCCTTTTAACATCTAAAAGGCCGATAAGTTAACCATTAAGCAGGTCATGTGAGATTCTTCACATTTAGGGCACAATCGCACACCGAGCTTCAATCGACTTTCTCTTTAACTCTTCCAATC
Organism: Cichorium intybus; assembly: GCA_023525715.1. Taxonomy (NCBI): domain Eukaryota; kingdom Viridiplantae; phylum Streptophyta; class Magnoliopsida; order Asterales; family Asteraceae; genus Cichorium; species Cichorium intybus. The sequence goes on along the minus strand of CM042016.1, from coordinate 89,808,762 downwards.
AGAAACAACAGGTAAGGGGTAAAGGGTGTTAGCAGCGTATACCCTTGAGTCGTTAACGATTGATCTTTTGTTTGAATAAAGGCGAACTCATCGATGCAAAGCCAGTGCGCAGTGGGTCGAAAAACTGTGTCTCGTGGTCTTCTGTTTACCGCCGAGATTGATGCCCAAATTAGTGATACCATGTTTTTTTTTCTTTTTGTTACCGAAGACCGGAGAGTCGAAGACAAAGAGCGGACTCAAGGCCCAAATTTCACATATACTACTGAGTCTTACCCCAAAACGGATGTCCCTGTTTATGTGATGCCCTGGGCGGTGGCCCATGTCGCCCATGCCTGGGGCCGGCCTTGGCCATAAGACTATGGGGTATGCCGTTGGACGCGGGGTGCATCCCGCCTAGTTAGCACCGGGAACGCGAGTGAACACCGCCCCCTAGGTGCGTCCTCGTGTTGGCATCCTCCGGTTGTCTCTCTAAGAACGCATTGGAACGCTCTTGAACCCTTTCTTGGCCAATCAAAAAAAAAAACAAAAAAAATTAATTATCAAAAAATATGATGTGGAAATTACAAAAGAAGGCCTAGGACTGTCGGACATTTCCATGAGTGTGTCCTGATGATGTCTTGGTGACATGGCGGTGGTATTGCTTGTCTTGGGTTGTCCCCATACTCGATAGTCTAATGATATAGAAGATACACAATAAAGACGAAACATACAAAAAGGGAAAGTGAGTTATTCAAAATTTGGTATTTCTAAAACTTTAGTTGTATTCGTGTTTATATTTTTTTAGCTTTGAACAATTATTGGAGCTTAAATTTAATTTACTTAACTGGGTGTACGGTTTTTTATATTAAAACTTAACAAAATTATATGTTCGATTCATTTGGTTTGTCATGACTATTAAAACATCTACACGTTCGGTCATTGTAGCTTCATTTTGTTTCATGGTTGGTATTTCGAGTGTTAAATCTAACTTTTGAGTTGTTACATTTTGTAATATGGCCATTGACCAATAATTCCTTGGACCAAATATGAAAAATGCAATAAATCTAAAGGACGATTTCTGTAGTTTCTTGTGACTTTTGTGTGTGTGTGTGGGTGTATATATATATATATATATATATATATATATATATATATATATATATATATATATATATATATATATATATATATATATATATATATATATATATATATATATATATATATATATATATATATATATATATATAGAGAGAGAGAGAGAGAGAGTTAGGATATATTAAGAATGACAAATTATGTGTAACCTTGTAACTTAATTATGTCCATTAGATACAATCAATTAATGGCTGAGATAATTCATTTATTTATGAATTAATGAAATTGAAAATTCATTCTAATATAAGGAAACAGATTCTTAAGGGTAAAAAAGTAAAATTGGGTGAGAATTTAAAAGGCAGGAATGTTTTTTTCGTATACCCGCTTAAAGCATCCCACGACTTCTACTCCCTTAATCTAAGAAATCGAGATTTGAAAAATCCAAGTTTCTTAGAGATTAGATGATGAGAATCATCAACTAAATCACATTTCAATCTAACTTAAATCGTTGCATCCATTGAAGTGTTTCATTCTCAATCGGGTAGGGATTTGAAGGATTTGTAGATCCGATTATGAAGAGAATAGACAGAAAGCGAAGATCAAGTTCAAGATTGCGAGAAAAATTAGAAATCCAAGTTCAAAAATATGGCTAGGACGGCCCTCAATTTAGACGAATATGATGATTTTGTATCACCTCCAGCAGATATGAGACTCTGAATTTTGAAGAATGACTAGAACTTCCATTTACGCTTACTTACTTGTAAATACAACAAAGCTAGTAATTCAAATAAAAAATGAGTAAGATTTTGTTTTTAAACATATTCTCAGAAAACTTGTGTTGTATCTTGATTATGAGAAAACCCTAATTTTCAAGAATGAGAATTTTTTTTATTTATCTTGATTAATTGTTACAAAGAGCATATGGACCATGTGTCTTCATGATTATATTAAAGTATGTGAAGAATGTGTTTGATTTTACTTTTGAGTACAATGTTTGAGCAGTAACCACATACACCATTCTTTAAAAAATAGTTTTGAATACAACACATGTACCATCTATTATTAATACAAAAAATAGAAATTATCATATGTTATGAAAGTATGTTGGTATTTCTTTGGTTTTACATTCCATCAAGAATTTGTTTGTGGTTTGTTTGGAGAACAAAGATACAAATTTTATAACACACATCATGTATTAATAAAGTATATTTTCAAAGTATATTGATATTAACGACTTACAGTTATTTTGTAAAATAGATTCTTGGCAAAATGTGTTTGTTTTTAATGTAGAATGCATGGTGTGTAATGTTACACAATACGCCATTCTTTGTAAAACAATCAAATTGCAACATATTAACTCATTCTACCAGAATATAATGACAGACATTTAGGTTGCATTATGGTCTGCCCGGAATGAAAATATTTGTACAAAACATAAATCAAAAAACATATGTTGTATATAAGAGGAAAAATTATTATTTATAGAATGTATCTTTGGAACTGTTGTATACTGCATCAAAGTTAGGAAAACATATATTCTGGACAGAATAGAAAACATAGAATAGAATATTTAAGAGGATTCGAAAGAATGTTGATTCTACCAAAATACATTTTTTAGTTATTATTCTGGTCAGAATACAAAGATGCAAATGTTATAACACACACCATTCTTTAAAAACTATGTTGGAGTTTTGTTTTTTTAGTTGTTATTCTGGTCAGAATACAAAATATTGTAGTTGCCATTTAAGATAACAAAATAATGTTTTACTTTTACTTATTTACTGAAATTCATATGTTTATTATATGCATGTACTAAATTACCTAATCAAAGCATGGTAGAGATTAGTAGTGGACCAACATCAACAAAGAAAAAGAAAAATAAAAGTCTTATCAACGGATGTTGTACAATTATGATTGTTAGATGTGATATTACGCCAATTTGGTTTCATCATTACAGTTAATTTCTCATTATTGGTCATAAACAATAAACTTGGTACTATTGTTAGTTGAATGTTTATTGTCATTCTTGGTTATATGAAACTGTAATTGCATGATATAAAGTGAATGTTATAGGTGATATTATTTCAATTGGTTTATCGATATCCTGAATTTGTCCTTCTTGTTTATAAATAAGAAACTTGGTGGCAACTTCTATAATCTTGACAGACTTAGTCAATATAATTGTTTTAATTACTCATTGGAAACAACATATAAAATTGTCATAGTTTGTCATTCTGTTAAGAATTAATAACATTGACAACTTCAAGTTAGTAATGAGGATGTTTGTAACCAAAACTGATCCTTTTAGGAATATGAATCTTGTAAGAATGAAAATTGGTACAGGGCCAGAGTATGGTTAGAATTAACTCATCTACTCATAAGTAAAACCTAAAAAGTACGTTCTACTATATGTTTAACACTTATTCTGCACAAAATATAAATTTATATTACATGCATGTTTCTATTAGATGAATGTTAAGAATGTTTTTTTATTATTAAAACTCAATTTCTCTGGAAAAGATTCTCATGTGATCTTTTTACCACTAATCCTATTAATACTTTTTTTATTTTGAAAATTGATTTTGGAACTGATGTTATTGATAAGTGATTCTAATAAGAATGAATTTTTTAATGATTACTACACTTAATAAGTTTGAACATCGGGTGTGCTAGAAACTACAATTTAGGTTCAATTGTCATTACTAGTGGATAAGTGGCCATTACACCAATGAGATATTCCCATAAGCAAACACTTGCCGTTATACAACTTACACTAAAGGTGATTAGGAAATTTGGTATTGATGTCAGTTTAGAGAAATATAGGAGTGCCAAGAAGTATGAATTAACCATTATTGAGGGTTTTCTCATTGAACATTCTGCAAAATTATGGTCATATTGGGAGGAGATAAAAAGGACAAATCCTGGATCAACTTTAAAAATTGATGTGTTCTTAATGCTATATGGGGAAAATTACTTCAATAAATTATATGTGTGCTTTGATGTTGTGAATAAAGGGTGAATTGAAGGGTGCGGAAGGGTGGTTGGGATTGATGGATGTTTCTTGAAAGGAATTTATTGTGGGGAGTTTTATATGTTATGGGGAAAGATGCTAACAACCAGATTTACATTTACCCAATTGATAACCTTAATTTGGATGTAGGACAAGGATTCACTATAATATCTGACCAATATAACGTATGATTATCATATGATTGTACATACTACTAAACGATTAATAATTTACTACATATTATGGGGTCTTATAGAGACTGTTAAGGAGCCGCTACCCCAAGTTAAGCTTAGGCAATGTGCAAGAGACATTGCCTTAAACTTCAAGAAGTTTTTTTGGTGTGGCTCATTTTAAAAATCATGTTTTAGAAAGCATGCAACTCAATTACAAAACAGAGTTTCAAGGTTGTTATGCAGGAGTTAGAGCCACTTTGTCCACTTGCCTATAATACTTGACGGATAATCATGAAGGATTTTGATGCATTCAATGAACAAATAAGATCCTAAGTTCACATGCAACCCTAGAAAGATCTATGTTTTCTTCTATGAAGGTATAAACTAAAACTTAAGGCCAACAATTAATTTCTAAAGATCAAATAAGAATTAACCAACCTTTTGATCTTGTTCTTGAACCTAGCAGCAAAGAGATCCTGCCTCAAATGCAAGTCACATCCAAAGCAATGGAGAAGACAATCCAGCAGAGTATTCTTAGTTCAAAGTTGGCGTAGAAAAGGAGGAGCCAGGTGCCTCCTTTTATAGCCTCCAAGGGTTACAGCTAAAACCCTAAGGAGCCTCCTTAGTGGGCAAGCCTGTTGACCACTTGGACCAGACCTCTTAAACCCTAATTAGGGTTTCGCCACCTAAGGAGAAGCCTCCATAGTTGGCGCCACTTTTGGTCCCTGTCCACTGGCCAGTCAGTATTCAACTATTCAATAATTACATAACCAATCCCTGCACCTTTAATTAATTAATTCAATCACCAAATTAAATCCAATTAATTCTAGATTAAATTCTATTTAATTATTATAGTTTCTAATTAATTCAATCACCAAATTAAATCCAATTAATTCTAGATTAAATTCTATTGATTTATTAAACAATTAATAAATCAACATTTCACTCTACTGAACTGTACACCAAACCTCCAGCTATAAGGGCAACCCAAATGGACTTTGCTTCAATTAACAAGATAAATACAATTACAAGTCATGGCTTAGACACCAAATCCAACAGTCTCCCACTTGGATAAGTCTATGACTTTAATTGTCCATTTACCTTCTGATTAATATCAGTTTCCTAGAAACTATTCCTGAACTCTGACCCAGTCAGTTCTGTCCAAAGATAAGTGATCAGATGATCCTCCGTCCAACAAGATATTTCCAGACTCAAGACATGGATTAAGATCAATCTTGGTTCGATACTCTGTTTCTCGATTTTCGATTTGCTTATGACTTTAAGACTAATTGAACACATCAATTCAGTCCTGGTTGGCCAACACTTTCAGTCAACTTTAAAATCACCGAGAGGCCCACAGATATCTGTTTCCTTAGCGGGTCAGTGGATGGATAAGTTTCGACTTATATGTCTATACCTTTTTACCAGTCAGAATACTCACAACAATGCGTTTTATAACACCAAGTTACCGGCGCATTTTCGCATTATCAATGAGCAACTGTCTCGCAAATTACAGATCATGTCTCTCCACTTAAAGATCAGAAGATATTATCATCTTAACATTGCTCGTGATGTAATCCATGAAGCAATCTGTTAAGCGTGGGTTTATCCAATACTCAAATCTCTATTTTCTAAGTACTCATGAACGTTGTAGCAGTCTTACTGCAATGTCTAACTCCTTAGACAGTCTACAATCAATTTGTCACACCCCCAAACCACGATGGCGGAATCGTCTGAGGGCGGAACGGGATATAGCATCACAACCATTGCATACATTGAAACATAAGTAGATAACAACCATCATACATTATAATTAGAAAGTTACATTGTTCAAACGGTATTGTTTCAACCCAATTACAATATGATAATGAAATAAGTAAAAGAGACGTCTTCGCGTCCCATTCCAAAAGGTTAGTCGGACCTGACTAATTGTTCCCTGAGAATACAAGTAATTTAAAAGAGTGTCAACATTACGTTGGTGAGTTCATAAGATTTTTGTATGAGAAAATCCATAGTCCTTTTTCCTTGTAAGAGATAGTGTTTGAACCCAGAAAATCCAATATTTTCTTATAAATGAGTCGTAGTTTTAAAAACCCCAAGACCGAAAATGTATAAGTGTTCTATACTTGGAAATTGTATTACGTAGTCTTATTCTTGTACAAAACCATGTAAATACATGTTTATTTGTAGATTTATTTGTAGATCAAATTTCGTAAAACCTTTACGTAGGTAAAATTGTACTTTTATTTGTATCTTACTGAATTGTAGTTTTAATTTCCATAAAACTTGTATGTATAAGTAAAAGCATACTTATGTTTGTAACTTGTTAGAATGTAGTTTTAATACCATAAAACTCGTTTGTATAAGTAAAACCGTACTTATGTTTGTATCTTGATAAAATGTGGTTTTAATCTCATAAAACCCGTATGTATAAGTAAAACCATACTTATATTTGTATCTTGATAAAATGTGGTTTTAATCTCATAAAACCCGTATGTATAAGTAAAACCATACTTATATTTGTATCTTGATAAAATGTGGTTTTAATCCCATAAAACCCGTATGTATAAGTAAAACCATACTTATATTTGTATCTTGATAAAATGTTGTTTTAATCCCATAAAACCCGTATGTATAAGTAAAACCGTACTTATATTTTGTGTAGAGCAACATGTAGTTTTATATTTATATAAAACCATTTGAAGATGTTTTTCCCTAAACTAAGGATATTCGTTGTCGTTCATGTGAGTTATTATAACCTTGCTGTGACTAGTATGTAGGCCTGCCACGACGTTCTTCAGGCGTCGCAATGTTAAGACATTTGTCACCCCAGACCTGCCGGTCTAGCTGTAGCTAGCAGCTTAGGTGCGGGATTGTCAGTCCCGTATAAATCTATACACAACTATCTCGCTCATGAATGATTAAGGTTAAAATCCAGGACTTAGTGCGTACATCTTTCAGTACTGTGAAGAAATGTCTCACATAACCACCCAACGTCACATAACCACCCAACGTGATGTTTTATCCTAGTTCGTACTGAAATGAAAACCCTTTTGTATTTGTAATTATCAAAATATACTCATGATAATTATAGTGTAAAACCTTGCTTGTAGATGTAGTGAAAACTCATTTGTATTCGTAATTATAAAAATGTCCATGATAATTATAGTATGTAAATATACTGAAAACTCCTTTGTGTTTGTAATTATCAAATTGTCTATGATAATTATAGTATGTAATAATTATATGTTTATATAATTATCTTTAGTATTTCTGTCGTATATTTGTCGTTCGTTCCATAAAGTATACCCATTATAATTTATATAAATGTTTTCGTTGTGTTAACGTATTTAAGCCTAAAAGATGTCAATGAGTTGAAAAGTATAATTTCTTACATCTAAGGCACTAAATGTACTAATAAGATAGATTTAAAGTTTATCAACATGTCATGGCAAGAAATTTGTTTTAGTCATCTTACATAAGTGATGCCAACATTTTAAATCTTGTCATTTTGTCAAAATGATGGTAATCTTTCCAAATGGTCATTTTTCATACACATTATTTTGAATATAGTCATTTTTGTTTAAAATACCAACTTCCTTGTAAAAATATCATTTCCCAAGTTTATTATGACGTTATAAGTCTTAAATAGTCGTTATCACGTCAAATTGACGTGCTTTTTATAAATCATTAGAAAAGTCGTATTTCCGGTCACAAAAACATACTATTCCTATAATAGTCTATTTTTAGTATACCGTTGTAATAATCATATTTTTATCAACAATAACGAAATAACTTATTTAGATGATTATAAATAACATCTTTTAAGATATTTCCCACAAAATGGTGTAATAACTTGGTTATAACCATTTTTGTTAGAGAACAGTGTTTCCGGTTACAAAAACGTAGTTTTTACTAGTTTTCGTTTTTATGACGTTTATATTAAAGATCTAGTATTTTGACATACTTTATTTATAGTTTTGTAATTTTTACACAAACATAATATGTCACAATATTTGTAATACATAGATCTAACCATATTTCATGTCAAAAAAGTTTTTACACAACTTCTAGTTTCACAAACTTGTGTAAATCGTTATTTATAACATATAATCACATATAATCTTGTGTAAATCATTATTTTTGACATGTGAACTTGTATTCTCCCCCAAAATGTTTAGAAAAGATGAAAATGAGGGGTATGAACTCACCATTGATCCGTGCTTTACTTAAAAACAAGGTTGTTCTTGCGGGATTTACGGTAGAAGACAAGATCTAAGCTTCGGAGCTCGAATGACCATTGGACAAAGCTATTATCCAACGGGTTTACATAGATGTTAGTGTGTGTAAATGAGATAAAAGTGGTGTAATAAGGTTTAAAATCACTAAAGGAAGCTAACTTACCAAAAAGATTTGAAAAACGCTTGAAAACAAAGAACGGCGGTGGTGGAAGGTGGTGGCCGACGGTGGTGGCCGACGGTGGTGGTGGAGATGGCCAGATTTTAGGGAGGGAGAGAGAGAGAAGGAGAGAATGTTGGGAGCTTTGGTGGTCAAATGAAGATCTTCAAGTCCTTTATTTGATTTATATTAGATTTTAGGTTGATTTTATTGAATTTATTTAATTGTAGCCTTTATAGTCTAAGATTGTGAATAGTGACATGAGGATTTTGTGGTGACATGTTGGGTTCTCCAAGGGTGGCTGCCGATTTGAGGTAGAGGGGTGGGTAGGGTGTGTTGGTTTTAAAAGAAATAGCATCCTACTTATATAAATGAGTGATTTTTATAAAATCGTAAGACGTTTTAGTGAAATTTTATGAGTTTTTGACGAAACGAGGTTCTAAATAATTATTTTGTATAAAAACATTGTCAAACATTTATTTTGATTAAATTATAACTCGTTGGGTGTTGAAATACGTGTTTAAGCGCAGTATTCTTCCGATTTTCCGATTTTCGGCATTTTACCGGAAATTGAATTTGGCTTTGAAATTAAATACTAGATATTATTACGTTCCATAATATATGAAGTGTTATTTCATAATTGATGTTTAAAACACCACATTTTGTATTTTGAGTCCAAACCCTGTGTACATTTATCCGTTCACAGCGGTTTAATCGTTGTAACTTTCACATACGAACTCCGTTTTCGACGTTCTATATATCCACAGGTTCGTATTTACGAGTAGATCGTTTTATGAATATTATTATTCTCAAAATAATAATTGTATGATTATCGAATTTTTACGCTACAGTAGTTTTGAAACGACCAAAAATTTACAATATAAATATGTAATATAAGATGTGTGTAATTTAAAGTTTTATATAAAAATTTATGAGAAATTATGGTGTAAGGGTAAAACGGTCTTTTGACAAATTATAAGACTATTATATAAAATAATATGTATATATGAGATAATAATATAAACAATAAGAGTTTATGCGAAATTTAGACTTCTCACCGCGTGAATAGTAAATCTTGACTAAAAAGGGCAAAATGGTCATTTGACATGAAAATGACCAAAATGTCAAGAAAATGTTAAATTGGTAGCTAATGGAACTTGGTTTGTAAAGATGTGAGCTTTTGGATCATTTTTGAACAAAAGGAAGAAACTAGGGACTAAATGTGCAAATATTTAATAAAAATTAAATATAAAAAGAGAGAGATATTACTCTCTTTTCCAGAAGCTAGAAGAGAGTTCGAGAGAGAGTTGAGAGCTGGAGACACGGGAGAATTCAAGCAATTGGAAGCAAGGAGATTCTTAGCAAGAAATCAAGATATTACATTAAACCAATGTTAGTAATCAAGTTTCTAGCTTCAATTCTTGGATTGGTTTTTTTCACGGGATGAACTGAAATTTACAATTTCAGTCATGAATCAAGTAGTTTAAATGGCTTAACACTTCCATTAAGTCATGCTAAAAGGACTTAATTCAGGAAAATGGAAGTAGGTTGCTATTTCTCAAGAATTGGGATTTTGATCAAGAACCCTAGATTGGGTGTTCTTGTGATTAACTTGATTTCAATGGTTTAAAACTTGTAATAAATGAAGGGTTTTAGTCTTGGAACAGACCCTTATCGATTAAGTAGAGTATTCAGCACTTAATATGAGAAATTGGGAATTTGTAGCTTAAAAATCGGGGAAAGCTGGGCTCCTGCACAGCAGGCGTGATGCGCCCTACCATTGGGCGCAGTGCGCCTAACGGCTGAACAAAAATGCAGTTTTGGTTCAAGGTCTCCTGCCAAGAGATTTTTGATTTTTAGTTTTTGTCCAAAACTTGTCTGTTTGACCCCAAATTATAAACATAGGTCTATAATGGTTCAAAACTTCATAAAATATTATCGGAATCGAAATACGACCCTCCGAGGGTACTGTAGTAAAATACGTATAAAATACAATTTAACTAAAGTTGGTCATTCAAGAGTTATACACTTGTTTTGACCAGTAATGGTATAATAAGGACTCTAACATGTATTAGAGTCAATTAAAATGTAAATTAATGTATCATATACCATATATAGGTGCAAGCCAAGTAATCGGACACCGAAAGGGTAAAGAACCGAGGGACATCTAAACGACTTTTCAAGAGTTATAAGGTGAGTACATGTAGCATTTTCACCCATTTTGGGGATACATGGCAAGTAAGTAAATATTTTTCAGATTTCATATATATTTTTATGTGTGAAAATATTTGCAAAAATGGTACATTTTCTAGCATAATGGAGAGTTAGTTGCTATATTTGAAAGTATGATTCCTGGCAATAGCCTAGATTATGTTAGAAACATGTTTGAGTCAAAAGCTTGGCAATTAGCCATTTTGTGTACAAATAATGTTTCAGTTTCCAGAAAGTATTTTTATATTTGACTGGTATTGTAGCTAGCATTCGTTAGTAAGGGAACTATGTTCCAACCTACCCGGGTTAGGTAAGGAGTCTACTGGGGAAAACCCTTTCGCGAAGTAGACTGCCTCAGCACTTCTACGGTGAGGATTGATCCGTTCTTTCTAGCTGTAGAGACTTGGGGTATCACACATAGTGATTAAAGCCCTAAGTATAAAAATCCAGCAAGTTTATAAAACCAGTCAAAGAAAGTATGAAATAAGCTAGTTTTTTGAAAGATATAAAATGGTTTTGAAAGATAGAAAGTTATAGTATATTTATGCTATAAAATTTCAGCGAATGTTTTCTTTATAAAGTTTTTATAAAAAGAGATTAAATGGTTGAGTCTAAAACTCATGTAACTCACGAGACAATTTGTCTTACGTATTTTATTTTTATGCCATGTATTCCAGGTTCAGGTACAAAGTTGTAAGATAGTTTGGAGTTGCGAAATAAGCACTAGGGTGCAAAGGAGTGGAGCTTGATACAGCTTCCATGTATTGGTATTTGATTTAATCTATTTTCCTTAAACTTGTGGTTGTTTGATATGTAATTGTAACACCCCTTATTGTAGTTTAACAAGTACAATGGTTTTTGTTGAACCGTATTTTGTAAAATATGCTTTTATGTAATATAAATGGTTTGAAAAAAGTTGGGGCGTTACAAGTTGGTATCAGAGCCATAGTTTAAGCGAATTAGGATTGGATCATTCCACTCCTAGGCTTAGACTAGTAAAATAGTCAGTTAGAGTGAGTTATACAAACTGTTATGTCTTAATGAATTAAGACATTATTTGTTAAGGGAATTATATGAGTATATGTATGAGTTAAAAGTAGCTAATTGATACTAGTGAACAGTGGAACCGAGCGGAAACATTGGGAACAACATGTGTAGGTGATTATGGTAATATGGGCCCGTATTATCATAATCACAGGACACATATTGAGCCTAGTGTAGCCACGAGGGAATACTGGGAAACTGGTGGAAAAAGTAGTAAATTGGTATTATGATATATTATGAAATACAAAAGTACTTAAAATTTTATAGCAAAATGCGAACTAGAAGTGGTCAAGGATCGTATGCGGAAAACCCAGATCCTAATGCAAGGCCTCCTATGCCTCCCCGATCGCCCCAAGTCGTTGATGATGGCAATTCTAGGGGTGAGGCTAATCCACCTCCATTGACCTTGGAGGCAATCCAGAAATTATTTCATGACTCTCAAGTACAAAACAGACAAGAAATGACTCGTCTTCTGGATGAGCGACTGGGCAAAAGATCTAAGTCACAACCCGAAGATAGTGAAAAGAGTGTGGCTCCTGAGGGTACCAACCCAAGACAGACTTCTTCCTAGGGAGATTCTTCCTCCAAATCACAGCCCCAGTTCAAGACTAAAGAAGCGTGTACTTTCAAGGACTTTATGTCCTATCGGCCAAAGGAGTTCAACGGGGAGATGGATCCGCGAATAACTATACGGTGGTTGACTGAAATGGAACAAGTTCTTCGTATCTGTCGTTGTGACGAGGATATGAAGGTAGGGTTTGCTTCTCAGATGCTAAAGGCGGAAGCTCTTACTTGGTGGAATACTCTCCGCCGAATCAAGGGGAGTGAGTTTGTGGATGCGTTGTCTTGGAAAGAGTTTGTTCTGCGGTTGAAAGGCAAGTTCTGTTCAGCTAGGCATCGGGAGAACTTGGTTAATGAATTCTTTGCTCTTGCGAAGGAAAAACAGACGGTTGACGAGTACACTAAAAAGTTATGTGAGATGCTGCTATTCTTGGAAGATACACTACCGACTGAGGCTGGAAGGATCAACCGGTATGTTAATGGGTTGCCGGGGGACTACTAATTAAAAGTTGGCAAGGCTACCACTCTCGATGAAGCCATTGAATCTGCGGCTAGGGTTGAGAGTATGATAGAGAAAAAGGCCAAGGAACGACAAGCTTTTGCGGAAAAGCGAAAGTCTTCAGGAATCTCTGGAGCAAACAAGAAGAGTCGTTTTTCACCGGGGTTTTCTAAGCAAAGTGAGGTTAAAGAGTGTAAGAAGTGTGGAAAAAGGCACAGTAGGGAATGCAAGAAGGGCACTAGTGGGTGCTATAAATGTGGTCTTCCGGGCCACCAAGCCAAGGATTGCAAAGTGAAAGATATTAGCGAAGTGGAATGTTTCAATTGCCATGAAAAGGGTCATTACAGTAACAATTGTCCCAAGAAGAAGAATGAGACATTAGTTTCCACTGCAAGTAATAAGAAGACAGAGCCAGCAAAGACGAAGGGGAGAGCGTTTCAGATGACCCTTGAAGAGGCCAGAGAAGATCAGGATGTGGTGGCAGGTACACTCATTGTAAACTCACAACCTGCTTATGTTCTTTTTGATTCTGGAGCACATTTCTCTTTTGTGTCCCATGAATTTAGTAAGCATCTGAACACACCAATGAAACCATTAGATGATACCTGTGTAATAAAAGTCACGAATGGAGAACTAGTTACGGTACGTCATGTGTATGAGAAATGTCCGGTTGAGATTAATGGGCGAATCTTAAAGGCAGACTTGCTACCTATCGGGATTAAAGGATTCGATATTGTTATTGGGATGGATTGGCTCGGAGCTCATAATGCTAAAATTCTTTGTGGGAAACGGATAGTATCGATCAAAATGCCTGATGGTAGTAAAGTTTATATATACGGGGAACGTCGGAAGAACATGCAAAGTCTCATTACTGCTATTAAGGCCCGTAAATGCATCCATAAAGGGTGTGAATCATTTATCGCTTATGTGATGAATGGGAAGAAAGAGAAGCAGAAGATGGAAGATATAAAAGTGGTCAATGAATTCCCTGAAGTTTTTCCTGATGACTTAACTGGGTTACCACCCATTAGGCAAGTTGAATTTCGTATTGATCTTGTCCCTGGAGCAAGTCCCATCGCTCGGGCGCCGTACCGTCTTGCTCCTACAGAGATGAGAGAACTTATGTCTCAGTTGCAAGAACTTCTTGACAAGGGGTTTGTTCGTCCCAGCTCTTCTCCTTGGGGAGCTCCAGTGTTATTTGTCAAGAAGAAGGATGGTACTATGCGTATGTGTATAGATTATCGCGAGCTAAATAAGGTGACAATCAAGAATCGATACCCTTTGCCACGAATTGATGATTTATTCAATCAGTTGCAGGGAGCTAGTTATTTCTCTAAAATTGATCTTCGTTCTGGATATCATCAAGTACGGGTGAAGGATGAAGATGTATGTAAGACTGCATTTCGAACTCGATATGCTCACTATGAATTTTTAGTGATGCCATTCGGTCTCACTAATGCCCCAGCTGTATTTATGGACCTTATGAATAGGGTCTGTAAACCTTTTCTTGACAAATTTGTTATCATTTTCTTCGATGATATTCTGGTCTATTCGAAAAATGAAGCAGAGCATGAAGTGTACTTACGTGAAGTATTGCGTACTTTGAAGAATGAACAGTTATATGCGAAGTTGTCAAAGTGTGACTTTTGGTTGCGGGAAATGCAATTTCTGGGCCATGTTGTTTCAGCTGAAGGTATTAAAGTAGACCCATCAAAAATAGAAGCGGTAATGAAATGGGAGCCACCGAAGACACCTACAGAAGTTAGAAGTTTTCTTGGGTTAGCCGGTTATTACCGACGGTTTATCCAAGATTTTTCTAAAATAGTAGTGCCACTGACTCAGTTAACTCGGAAAGAGGTGAAATTTGTCTGGGGAGAAAAACAGCAAGAAGCCTTCGAGATACTGAAGAAGAAGTTATGTGAAGCTCCAGTATTATCTTTACCAGAAGGCACAGAAGAATTTGTAGTATACAGCGATGCGTCTAATAGAGGTCTTGGTTGTGTACTTATGCAACGGGGCAAAGTTATCGCCTATGCTTCTAGACAACTAAAAGATGCAGAGACACGCTATACTACTCATGATCTAGAATTGGCTGCAATTGTCTTTGCATTGAAAATTTGGAGGCACTATCTATATGGGACGAAATGCAAGATATATACAGATCATAAAAGTCTACACTATCTTTTTACTCAAAAAGAATTGAATTTAAGACAGACACGGTGGATTGAGCTCGTGAATGATTATGACTGTGAAATAATTTATCACGAAGGAAAAGCTAATGTAGTAGTCGATGCTTTAAGCCGAAAGGTTCGTGAAAAAGTTGTTAAAGGAATATCCATGCGAATTGAAGTGGTCTCAACTTTAATTCAAAAGATTAAAGAAGCACAAGACAGTGCCTTAACCGAAGAGAATATAAAGAAAGAAAAGCTTGGAAAAAGGGTGGTGTTTGAAGTGAATACCCAAGGGTTGCGCACTTTTAAGGGACGTATTTGGGTCCCTAAATATGGAGCAACCAGAAAGATAATCTTGGATGATTCTCACAAATCCAAGTATTCTATACATCCTGGAAGTACAAAAACATATCAAGATTTGAAGCAGCATTATTGGTGGCCAGGAATGAAAAAGAGGATAGCAAAGTACATATCCCACTGTGAGACTTGTGCACAAGTAAAAGCAGAACATCAGGTGCCATATGGTAATGTGCAGTAATTGCAGATACCAGCAGGGAAATGGGAAGAGGTGACCATGGATTTTGTCATGGGGCTGCCGAGAACGCGAAGGGGACACGATAGTATATGGGTCATTGTTGACAGATTAACCAAAAGTGCCCTATTCCTCGCGATTAAAGAAACTGCCTCACTTGGAGAATTAGCTCAGTTGTACATGGATGAAGTGATCAGACGTTATGGAGCACCTTTGTCCATAGTTTCAGATAGAGATCCTCGATTTACGTCTAACTTTTGGGATTCTCTAAAAGAAAAGATAGGAACTCGAATCAAGATGAGTACAGCCTACCATCCCCAGACAGATGGGCAAAGCGAACGTACTATTCAGACCTTGGAGGATATGTTGAGATCGTGTGCCATTGATTTTGGAGGTAATTGGGATGAGCATCTACCATTAGTAGAATTCTCGTATAACAACAGTTACCACTCAAGCATCAAGATGCCGCCTTTTGAAGCGTTATACGGTAGAAAGTGTAGAACACCAGTGTGTTGGTTAGAAGCTGGAGAAACAAAACTCACTGGGCCAGAAATTGTAAGAATGACAAATGAAAAGATTGGTGTAATCCAGACCAACATGAAAGCCTCGCAAGACCGCCAAAGAAGCTACTCAAATTTGAAGAAAGGACCCTATGATCTAAAAGAAGGCGATTTGGTGATGATAAAAGTATCACCTTGGAAGGGGGTGATAAGGTTTGGCAAGAGAGGGAAGTTGAGTCCAAGATATATTGGACCCTTCAAGATTCTGAAACGAATCGGTTTACAAGCATTCAAGCTGGAGTTACCACAAGAACTCAGGGGAATACATGATACATTTCATGTATGTTATCTTAAGAAGTACTTTGGAAAGAAGGAATTAACTATTCCTTTAGAAGAAGTAAGGGTGGAAACACCCAACAGACTAGTTGAAGAACCAGAGGCGATGTTAGAGGTGAAAACCAAGAAACTAAGGAACAAAGAGATTGATCTAGTATTGGTCAAATGGAAGCATTCACTGGGTTCAGATTTGACTTGGGAAACTTTGGAAAGCATGAAAAGGAGATACCCTAATTTTACAGATTATGAAGCGATTCCGAGGACGGAATCCTAATTAGGGGGAGGTAGTTGAAACGACCAAAAATTTACAATATAAATATGTAATATAAGATGTGTGTAATTTAAAGTTTTATATAAAAATTTATGAGAAATTATGGTGTAAGGGTAAAACGGTCTTTTGACAAATTATAAGACCATTATATAAAATAATATGTATATATGAGATAATAATATAAACAATAAGAGTTTATGCGAAATTTAGACTTCTCACCGCGTGAATAGTAAATCTTGACTAAAAAGGGCAAAATGGTCATTTGACATGAAAATGACCAAAATGTCAAGAAAATGTTAAATTGGTAGCTAATGGAACTTGGTTTGTAAAGATGTGAGCTTTTGGATCATTTTTGAACAAAAGGAAGAAACTATGGACTAAATGTGCAAATATTTAATAAAAATTAAATATAAAAAGAGAGAGATATTACTCTCTTTTCCAGAAGCTAGAAGAGAGTTCGAGAGAGAGTTGAGAGCTGGAGACACGGGAGAATTCAAGCAATTGGAAGCAAGGAGATTCTTAGCAAGAAATCAAGATATTACATTAAACCAAGGTTAGTAATCAAGTTTCTAGCTTCAATTCTTGGATTGGTTTTTTTCACGGGATGAACTGAAATTGTAATTTCAGTCATGAATCAAGTAGTTTAAATGGCTTAACACTTCCATTAAGTCATGCTAAAAGGACTTAATTCAGGAAAATGGAAGTAGGTTGCTATTTCTCAAGAATTGTGATTTTGATCAAGAACCCTAGATTGGGAGTTCTTGTGATTAACTTGATTTCAATGGTTTAAAACCTGTAATAAATGAAGGGTTTTAGTCTTGGAACAGACCTTTATCGATTAAGTAGAGTATTCAGCACTTAGTATGAGAAATTGGGAATTTGTAGCTTAAAAATCGGGGAAAGCTGGGCTCCTGCACAGCAGGCGCGATGCGCCCTACCCTTGGGCGTAGTGCGCCTAACGGCTGAACAAAAATGCAGTTTTGGTTCAAGGTCTCCTGCCAAGAGATTTTTGATTTTTAGTTTTTGTCCAAAACTTGTCCGTTTGACCCCAAATTATAAACATAGGTCTATAATGGTTCAAAACTTCATAAAATATTATCGGAATCGAAATACGACCCTCCGAGGGTACTGTAGTAAAATACGTATAAAATACAATTTAACTAAAGTTGGTCATTCAAGAGTTATACACTTGTTTTGACCAGTAATGGTATAATAAGGACTCTAACATGTATTAGAGTCAATTAAAATGTAAATTAATGTATCATATACCATATATAGGTGCAAGCCAAGTAATCGGACACCGAAAGGGTAAAGGACCGAGGGACATCTAAACGACTTTTCAAGAGTTATAAGGTGAGTACATGTAGCATTTTCACCCATTTTGGGGATACATGGCAAGTAAGTAAATATTTTTCAGATTTCATATATATTTTTATGTGTGAAAATATTTGCAAAAATGGTACATTTTCTAGCATAATGGAGAGTTAGTTGCTATATTTGAAAGTATGATTCCTGGCAATAGCCTAGATTATGTTAGAAACATGTTTGAGTCAAAAGCTTGGCAATTAGCCATTTTGTGTACAAATAATGTTTCAGTTTCCAGAAAGTATTTTTATATTTGACTGGTATTGTAGCTAGCATTCGTTAGTAAGGGAACTATGTTCCAACCTACCCGGGTTAGGTAAGGAGTCTACTGGGGAAAACCCCTTCGCGAAGTAGACTGCCTCAGCACTTCTACGGTGAGGATTGATCCGTTCTTTCTAGCTGTAGAGACTTGGGGTATCACACATAGTGATTAAAGCCCTAAGTATAAAAATCCAGCAAGTTTATAAAACCAGTCAAAGAAAGTATGAAATAAGCTAGTTTTTTGAAAGATATAAAATGGTTTTGAAAGATAGAAAGTTATAGTATATTTATGCTATAAAATTTCAGCGAATGTTTTCTTTATAAAGTTTTTATAAAAAGAGATTAAATGGTTGAGTCTAAAACTCATGTAACTCACGAGACAATTTGTCTTACGTATTTTATTTTTATGCCATGTATTCCAGGTTCAGGTACAAAGTTGTAAGATAGTTTGGAGTTGCGAAATAAGCACTAGGGTGCAAAGGAGTGGAGCTGGATACAGCTTCCATGTATTGGTATTTGATTTAATCTATTTTCCTTAAACTTGTGGTTGTTTGATATGTAATTGTAACACCCCTTATTGTAGTTTAACAAGTACAATGGTTTTTGTTGAACCGTATTTTGTAAAATATGCTTTTATGTAATATAAATGGTTTGAAAAAAGTTGGGGCGTTACAAGTTTACTATCTGTATCTTCAGCGTTTACTCGATAATTGTTTTGAATTACCATACGTAGTATTATAATATTTAATAATACATCGCAAAAGTTATGGAAAATAACTTTTCAACATATGGATTAACGTACGCTTCGTTTGACTATGGTTGACTTTCGTTGACCAAAATTTACAATTGTCACATCATCTACCCGTTAGAAAGAATTTCGTCCCGAAATTTAGCACTTGAATAGATCCCCAAGGGTTTGGGAAAAGATGTGGGTATTTTAGTTTAATTTGGTCATTGCGTTCCCAAGTAGATTCAGGTCTACGCTTGGTGTTCCAGCAGACCTTTACTATCGGTATGCGGCTTTGTTTCGTCCTATTGACTTCCCTATTCATGATCTCCACAGGTTTTTCAACGAAGTGGAGATTTTCGTTTACTTCAATTTCATCAAGCGGAATGACGAGAGTCTCATCGGACAGACACGTCTTTAGGTTTGACACGTGGAAAGTGGGGTGTACATTGTTGAGTTCATGTGGTCCGATGGCCGATGTACCTTGGATCTGGTTTTTCCACGCTTCTCAAGCGTAACATTCCCTTCTAGGGTAAGACCTTCAATAATACGCGGTCGTCAACCTGGAATTCCAAGGGCTTGCGTCGTTTATCCGAGTAGTTCTTTTATCGATCACGAGATGCTTTCAATCGTTCATGGATTTGAACGATTTTCTCTGTCGTCTCTCGTATGATCTCAAGACCAGTGAGAATGCTGTTAGGTACTTGACCTCTGGCTAACTG
Organism: Cichorium intybus; assembly: GCA_023525715.1. NCBI lineage: Eukaryota > Viridiplantae > Streptophyta > Magnoliopsida > Asterales > Asteraceae > Cichorium > Cichorium intybus. The sequence goes on along the minus strand of CM042016.1, from coordinate 89,788,907 downwards.
AGTATCACTCACCTTTGCCCAACACATAGGGGATCTGTACTTGCGTCCGTATAAAGCTTCAAATGGAGCAACCTTAATGCTCGTTTGATAACTATTGTTGTATGAAAAATCAATGAGCGGCAAGTGGGTATCCCACGACTTACCGAAGTCTATCACGCCAGCTCTCAACATGTCTTCCAGCATTTGGATTGTTCTCTCGCTTTGCCCCGTCAGTTGTGGATGGTAAGCTATACTCATGTTGAGCCTGGTACCCAAGGTCTTTTGCAATGATTGCCAAAAACGTGACGTAAATCGACTATCTCTATCTGAGATAATGGATATTGGCGCATCATGCCATCGTACAGTCAATTTGATGTACGTCCTTGTCACTTTTTCCATTTTGTCTGTCTCTTTTATTGGTAGGAAATATGCGGACTTGGTTAACCTATCGAAAAGTACCCATATGGTGTCCAGCTCACCAGTTGCCTTGGGTAACTTAGTTTTGAAGCCCATGGTTATCCGCTCCCACTTCCACTCGGGTATTTATGGTTGTTGTAGTAAACATGAGGGCTTTTGATATTCTACTTTGACCATGGCACAAGTCCAACACTTGCCCATGTAAGTAGCAATCTCTGCTTTCATGTTGGCCATCGGTATACTTTGTCTTGCGAGTCTCTTCCAGGACTAACTCCCTGAAGCCACCAAACTTTGGTGTCTGGATTCGGTCCATGAAACATCATCGGGGCATTGGTCAACCCAGTAGGTATCGTGACCAGTTTCGCAGTGGCCATACCGAGTCCTAAATGATGTTTTTGGAACGTCCTCCTCCTGAACTCTAGGTTGATGGTACCCAGCTTTCAAATCGACCTTTGAAAAGTAGTTGGATCTTTGTAACTGGTCGAACAGGTCATCGATTTTGGGAAAATGGGTATCTGTTCTTGATAGTCAACTTGTTCAGCTCTCTATAGTCAATACACATTCTAAAGGATCCATCCTTCTTTTTCATAAATAAAACTAGTGTTCCCCAAGGCGAGAAGCTCAATCTAATGGATCTCTTTTCTAGTAGTTTGTGTAGTTGACTAGCTATCTCCTGCATCTCTGCTAGGGCTAGTCTGTATGGAGACTTTGCTAGGCGGCAGCTCCCAGGATCAAGTCGATTCTGAACTCGACCTGTCATGTTGGGGGTATCCCCGGAAGATCTTCTGGAAACAAATCAGGAAGGTCATAGTCTTCTGGTATGTCAGTGATTTCCTTCCTTGATCGCATCTGACTGGACCTCTTTGCCTTTGAGTAGTCTCTCTTGAAGTGCTCGGTTTCGTCATACCCAAAACAAGCACGTCTGACAGTCGAGTTGGATGCTTGATGGGTTCCCAATGCCGGAATCTTGCAGGGACGGGCTGTATGTCCCTTCTGCTTGCAGTCATAGTAGGTCATCTCTCTGCAGGCACCATTATGAGGAAGATGGCATTTGCTGTGCTTTGGGATATTCCCGGAATATTGTTTTGATAAATTTCCTAAGGGTACGTACTAAGGATAGGCGGCAAAGTTTTGATATGTCTCAAATGAAAGGACTATTCAAGTGCTGTCCACAAAACAAATTTTGAAATGATCGAGGATTTTTGCAGCCATAATTTCTGTTGCGACTACTCTCACCACAATAGAACCATATTCAAAGAATATGTTTAGGGAGTCATTGTCTCTAACGGGGGCGGTGAAAGCTCATTGATAGATTAAACCACATGATCTAGGTGATGGTGGAAAGGTTTAGAACGATGAGTAACTCCACTGATATTAAAATGTGTTACAACTCCAAGTGAATGAAAATGCTCGCGTGGTAAACAAACAAGGTAGCAAGAGAATGAAGAAATTCCTTATGATAAAGGCCTAAGTCGTCGATGATTCGTATAGAACTATTTTGATTTCTATTTTTGATGAATTATCCAACTGTTTAAGTCACGCCAATTTCAAATTTACAAGGAGTCGGGAAAAAAATGAGTTTAGAAGTTAGGAACTTATTTGAAATTGTAAAGGTAGAATGCTACTTCGAAGGAAGGCGTAAAAGTATCGATCATTGAGATTGTGTACAATCTCAACTTAGTGATTCTAGGAAAACAATCCTTTGGAGGATAGCGAATTATAACATCTAAGACTTTTCTCTCCTCAAAATAGAGGACCTGGCAAATTGTTTGTACAACGTTTGGTGTGAATGAAGTTTTTGTACCTTTTATAGAGGCAGCAGTTGAGCTATAGGTTTGACGTGTGACTTAAGGTGATTTAATCATCGATAACAATGAGAATACCAATGACGTTAGAAGGACACGAACGAATGTATGAAACGATATGAGTCGAAAGATAACTCAAAGTTGTAGGAATTTCCATGTGTCGACGAAGTGAGAAGTTGATCTAGAACGAACAGCGTAAGGTCGATGATTGTTCTAGAAACATGTGAGTAATTTGGAGAGTATAACATGATGGTACACTTGAGAATATATGACTCATGTATTCTGAGGGCCTTGAACTAAAACTTAGTAATTTTTGACATAGTGGAAGGGGTTTGTGCATTTCGATATACGAAGTAGAGGTGGTTGGGTAAGCATTCCCAAAAAGGGAGGTTTAGAATCAAGAGATATCCTAGATTAAGTCTTAAGCTCGAGATAGAAATAATCCTAAGACTGAAATCGTAGCACAGAAGGAAAGTCTTACGTATCGGTCAACTATGAGTTAAACTTTCGTGTCTCCTTGTGAGTCATATCGAGAGTACTCACTAATGGTTTTCAAGTCGTGACTACTCATGGCGACTCAATTGTCCCTTAACGTGAATCTCCCGTCGTCGCCCTTGTCGGCATTAGAACCGTTTTCTTAGTCGTAACTCAAATAAGCAGACGATAAAGAGGTATCGAGATAATATTGATATTAGTGTCAACTTAGAATTGTCATTAGTGTCTCTTAATAATAACTAATACTATCAAAAGTATTTATGTTAAGTGCTGACGTGGTTACTAAGTGTTGTAGGATTCTCGAGTTTTTACTCCGTTGTCCATTATGCTCACACTTAGTTACATGTCGGTCAAACCCTAGTCAAACGTAGTTGATCAGGCTACGTTTCCCCATGGTTTGATAACATATTATACTAAGTCTAAACGTAATGTCCAACTTAAACTCTAATGTTCTTGTAATTGTTGTATTGTGATACTATCTTTGTTTGTATATGTATACTTTTATATAAATATCATTGTATTTTAAAAGTATACTTGTATGAAAAGTTTTAGAGAGTTTTAGTCCCATTGTATTTATAGTTGTATATCTTAAATGGATTGATATACTTAGTTCACTATAAACAATGCTTTGATACCAATCTGTCACACCCCCAAAGCACGATGGCGGAATCGTCTGAGGGCGGAACGGGACATAGCATCACAACCATTGCATACGTTGAAACATAAGTAGATAACAACCATCATACATTATAATTGGAAAGTTACATTGTTCAAACGGTATTGTTTCAACCCAATTACAATATGATAATGAAATAAGTAAAAGAGACGTCTTCGCGTCCCATTCCAAAAGGTTAGTCGGACCTGACTAATTGTTCCCTGAGAATACAAGTAATTTAAAAGAGTGTCAACATTACGCTGGTGAGTTCATAAGATTTTTGTATGAGAAAATCCATAGTCCTTTTTCCTTGTAAGAGATAGTGTTTGAACCCAGAAAATCCAATATTTTCTTATAAATGAGTCGTAGTCTTAAAAACCCCAAGACCGAAAATGTATAAGTGTTCTATACTTGGAAATTGTATTACGTAGTCTTATTCTTGTACAAAACCATGTAAATACATGTTTATTCGTAGATTTATTTGTAGATCAAATTTCGTAAAACCTTTACGTAGGTAAAATTGTACTTTTATTTGTATCTTACTGAATTGTAGTTTTATTTTCCATAAAACTTGTTGTTGAGTCATAAATTAAGATTGAGTCAAATATGCTAATCGGATTTGTTGCCATATTTTGCGCCTATAATTTTGCTATCGGTTATGGAATGGGTCTGTCCTTCCATACTTAGTTTTTGTATATATAGCATGTTTGTACCCTTGTTAGGGTTAACTTTTGTAATCTGATCACGGCGCTCATACAGAATAGTTCACATCGAATTGTTCTTGAGTTGAATTTTAATCATTAGACATCAGTTCTTCATATTGTCTGTTCTTGATCTTGTTTATTTACCTTATTCCGCATTTTTGAATCTCGATCCAACTCTCTCATTTCAACAATTGGTATCAGAGCGGGAGTTTGTGTCATTCACAGATCTGTTTTGATTATCTTCATCGTTTCAATCGATTTTGGATATCAGACTTTGATATTTTACGTTCGATTCCTCTTTTGATTTGAACTTACACTTCTGATTCATACAAGTATACAAGTATCAACGGCTTTTGACAACTCACATACTCAATCTTTCAATCTTTCAAGTAGCATTGGATCCACTACCAAGACTCCAATTCTATTTACTCAAGAGTATGAGGTCTGGGCGTTGCATTTTGAAGATTATGTTCTTGGCATTGAAGAACATGGTGCAACGATCAGGCAAGCTATTACTAAAGAAACTCGTGTCCACACAGACACAAGGAGGGTTATTAAAACCCTAAAAGAATACAACAACTTGCTTGTCACCCACACGAATATTCCTCAAGATGAAAAAGATAAACTAATGTGCAATATTAAAGCATTTAGAATTATCAGGTTCGCTCTTCAAGCAGATACTCTTCGTCTGGTTAGTTCATGCGAAACAGCTAAAGAGATCTGGGATAGACTTAAAGAATTGTATTCTGGAGATGCTGACCTTGAACACTCCATTCAGACCACTCTTCTTTCCGATTTCGGATCTTTTGCACAAGGTTCAGAAGAAACTCTAACTCTGACCTTCAATCGATACAATCATCTTCTAAGTCGATTATTAAAATACAATCTGGCTCGGACTGTCATTGAGCAAAAGGTTACCTTTCTTGATGGTCTTCGTTCCGAATGGAAGGCTATCGTTTCTACAATAAAAGCGCATGAACAGTTCAAGACTTACACTTTGGCTAAAGTTGTGGGAATCCTCAAATCCCATGAAAAGGAAATCATTTCGAAAGCCAAAGCGACTACCAGTCTTGGTTCGCTTGCACTAGTTGCTGCCGGAAAGAAATCGGCCGAAATTGATTCCAAATCTGACTTTTCCGATGATGATTTGACCAGAGAAGACAAAGCATTGATGGTATCAAATCCCAAGAAGTTCTTCAAGAAAAACTTTTCCAAATTCAAAAATCGAAATCGACAAGGAGGTTTCAATGCTGAAAAGACTGTGGAAGAAAGTCAGAAAAAGAAGAATGATGAGGAGAAGAAACTTGCTGGCGACTCAGGATATGATTGCCATTATTGTAACGGCAAGAACCACTTTGTGAAAGATTGTTTGCTCCGAAAACAAGCTGAGAAGAAGGAGCAGGTGAAAGATGAAGCTTATTACGCGAAGAAGATTGCGGAACTGAAAAAGAATGATGTTTCATCAACCAAGGCAGCCTTTGTGGTGAAAGAAGACAGCGAGTTTGGAGCTATTGAGGTCTGGTCAACGGACTCGGAAGACGAGGAGGTGAGGAATCCAACACATGGTCGATGTCTGATGGTGAAAGCTGATCATTCAGATAGCAGAGGTTACTCTACCGACGGGTGTCAAGCCTCACACTACTAGAAAAAATATATTTAATGACATACGAACAATGACACGCACTAATTTTATGACATGCAAAAACGTATGTCCTAAAAAAAGTGTCGTCTATTTAAAAATCTACAAAATTAACGACATACAAGTACGTATGTCATGAATATGCGTCATTTTTATAAAATTTACGATATACATATCCTAACAAAAGAATACGGGATACGCTTTATAAATATGTGTGTCGTCTTTGATGTCGCCTTATATTTTGAGAAAAGCACGCGCCTCCCCGAAATGTAAAACTCTTTTGAGAGTCGCCCTCACGTTTCCGTCTGCCATGGAGAAAGAAAAAGAGTGCCCTAGAGAGACGGAGATCGATTTCACGAAGGAGGAAGGAAGAAGCAGCCATAGTTGCGTCTGCCAAGGTTTGCGAGGACGCTGTTGGTGGCGGATAGAGGCAGCAAATCAACGACGAAAAAAACCCTAGTCGGACAGAAGGTCGACATTATTGGTGGCGGACTGAGGTAACTAGTCGGTGTTGTTGATGGCGGACATACGCAAGTCAGAGACGGAAGGAACCAGCAACCGTATCCTTTTCTCACTACTTCAAACCTAATCTGGCCGGTAAGTACATATATATCTCATTGAGTATATGTAGAAATCGATTATCTAATTAGGTTATAAATTTGTATGTTCTTAAGTTCTAATCACTAATCAAATCACTTTATATGTTGCAGGGGACCTTCTTCCTGAGACTTTGAAAGGTTCTAGTCAAAGTTACACCAACTCGCAAGTCAGAGACGGAAGGAGCCAGCAACCATATCCTTTTCTCACTACTTCAAACCTAATCCGGCCGGTAAGTACATATATATCTCATTGAGTATATGTAGAAATCGATTATCTAATTAGGTTATAAATTTGTATGTTCTTAAGTTCTAATCACTAATTAAATCACTTTGTATGTTATAGGGGACCTTCATCCTGAGACTTTGAAAGGTTCTAGTCAAAATTACACCAATTCACTCCTTCTTGTAAAGCTAGACAGTCATCGTATTGGTCCATTAGTTGTCAACAGTCTACTTAAAGACTCAGTGCAATCAGATTCCTTCAATTTGCCTCCAACCTTGTCTTTCCAGGTCTGTAGACATATATCAAGTCCTCTTTTTTGTAAAATGTGTATATATTAACCACTTTTAATGGTATTTCAAAAGTTTAGGAGTGCCCTCTTAGAGTAAACATTGTACCTATAGGAAGTAGAACAGCAAAACCTTTTCGTACAACAAATTTGATTGTATTTACATCTAGGAATAATCATGTTCAATATGAAAGTGGTGACTTTCTTGCTCATGCAGATGCAATGATAGTAGATCCTGGCTATAAATCAGAGTTCAATTAAGAGGTTCATATATATAATTTTCTTGTACCTAATAATACTTTCTGTTATTTTCTTTAGTTTTGTAAGTTTTATGTTTCTTTAGTTAATTGTCTTTGTCACTCATCATCAATGTTATCATGTTGATGATAAGCAAAAGAAAATGAAAAAAGCAACAAATTGTAGTTACATTTTCTTGGGGAAAGAAATTTATATTGTTTATAGTTTTTGATGCTCAATTTGGTATTTCTCTTTAGGTCTTTCACTGTCCAAAAGACCAATCATGATGCTTGTCTTTTGGCCCATGAAAACACATAAGCTGCATTGGAAAAGGTTAGAACCACTTATATTTACCTATTATCGCAAATGCCCTTGAACATAACATATTTTACTTATTATCAGACTTATGTTTATTTTTTGTTTTTTGGCATACAGATGATTGGTCTCTTGGTTTATGTCATATATTGCTATTATAGTTTAAAAATTTGTAAGTGTTGGTATTACAGGTCAAACAGAAAAGTACGTTGCTATTACGGATCAAAATTGGAAAAAAAATTCCAATTGGTATATCTTTTTGCAATTTGGTCCCTATTGTTTTGCTGTGTGTATATTCCCTCTTTGTGAATTATAGCATCCTACTTTCATAGTTTCTAAATTTAGTGAACATTTTTTCTCAGGTTGGGGGCGGCTAGGAGAATTACACGGATGCTGATACCGATGATATTCGTGAAGAATGGGCATCTTTTGTATCAAACTTATATTTTTCGGTGATAGTTTGTATTTGACATATGACTACGATAGTTTTGATAACTTTGAAATGTTTCTTAATAGACATATGATTGATATTTTTGATGACTTTGAAATGTTTCATATATATGTTATTTTTGTTTGTATTATGAGGCACTAAATGTAATTTATTTTGAATTTTAGTAAATCCACAAAAAAAACAATTTTTTAAAAACACTTGAAATCATGACATACAAATTGTGTGTCATAAATGGATGTCATAATTGTATGTCGTAAACGTGTGTCGTAAATGTGTGTCGTAAATTCATGACACACAAATGTATGTCATCTTTCATTTATGACTGAGGCTTCAATGACATACATTTGTGTGTCATTTATACCCTTTAATGACACGCAATGCGTGTCATTAAAGGCATTTTTTCTAGTAGTGTCAGCAAGTTGTTTTGCTGCGAAGCCCGTCTATGAACAAGTTGAGGAATGTGAGGCTGTGGTCAACAAGGTACGCTTTATCCTTAAATCTTTAAATATTTGCTCTTCTAGTTATGATGCTGAATTAGATGATCTTAGATTTACTGTCTCCAGTTTGAGTGATAGCTTAAAAAGGACACGTCTAAGCAATTCTAACCTAAATGATCAATTGAGCAGGATATCGAATAAGAATGAGGAGAGACGAATGAGAATCGAGACGTTGGATAGTGAGTTAGTCAAAGCAAGAGATGATATTATTTATTTCAAACGGGATAATTTAGTTCTTGTCAAACAGAGAAACATTTTTTGTTTAATTGCTAAGCGTCTTTATAATAATATTACTCAATTGCATCTTGATTGTGACATAGGCAGGGGTTTACACAAAATGATTTTGCCCTTTCTTGAGTTGAAAGAGGATGAAATCGATGCAGAATGTCATAGGTGTGAAACCATTGTTTCATCTGATGAGGTTTCGGAAGCTTATCGAATCGGACTTGATAAAATTGAAAGTTATATACAGTCCAAAGAACATAAAAGTATGGTCAAAGAATATTTTTCAGAAAATGATCACGAGGAAATTAAATCAGCAACTCTAAAGAATTTTCATTCACTATGCTCTAAACTAAATTCCGATAATATTCTCATTAATGAGAATATTTCAGATTTTGACGAAAGTGATATGAGTGAAATATCTGTTGAGGATGAAATTGACTGTACGGAATTCGTATCAAATTCCACTGAAACTAAGAAAAATCTCATTTCTGAAAATTCAGTTGCTTTTGCGAGAATTGCTAAAAATGAAGGATCACACACTTTAAACGAACAAGCTACTGTTTTTCCAAAGATTCATACTGTACCAAATCAAGTTTTCGTTAAACCAGGCCTAAATACAAAAGATGTAACTGAACTTAAAGTCCTAGTCGATAACGATAACTCTGATGTAAGTGATTCTTTCTTTTGGTCGGAACCTATTGACAACTCAGATGAGACTAAAGGCCTTTTCGAAATGACCTCGTGGAAATCTCGCAGTAACTACATTTCTGGATCATTGAACCGTACAAGTTCTGTCTCTCAAAATGGTTCATGGGGTACAGAGAATTTGAAATCTAATTCTTCAAACCCTAAGATGAGCACCTTCAAGTCTGATTCTAATCACAGCTCGACATCTTATATTCATAAGCCTCCTGAAGAGCTCATTGCCAAAAGGAAACAAATGAATGCAAGGTACAAAAAGAATCTGAAAGAGAGAAAACAATTCTGGAGAAACAAACACGACTCAAATCTAAACCAGAAAGTCAACCCAATTCCCATTCGGAAAGTTGAGCCCACTCCAAAACCAAAACCAGTACCTAAACCTTCTGTCTCAACAACAACAACAAAGAATCCCACACGTGTTCTCAGTTCAACGGATTCAAAAAGGAAGGCAAAACCCTATCCTGAAACCACTCGGGATCTTAAAACCAACAAGATTCATCCAACCGTTGCTATCAAAACAAAACCCTCTTCTCAATCGGTTAAAAATCAAAATCCCACTTTTCTCTCTCACAATCAGAAAAATCATTATTATCAAGTTACGAACACATTCACTCCAAAGAAATCTCGTTTTGCTAAAGAACAATGGCAATCCACAAAAATGAAAGTGTTCAGAATTGAAAATAAGAATAATCAGTCATCTCTGAGAAAATCCTTTTGGGTTGAAAGATCATGCATTTTTCCTATCTCACGTAAATTCTCACATGGGCCCACACTGGTTTGGGTTCCTAAATCTCTCTAACTTGTGCAGGTTCTACGTGACGAACAGTATGATCCGGAATGGTACATTGACAGCGGCTGTTCACGTCACATGACTGTAAGGAAGGAGGAATTACGAGAATATCGCTCGCTGACGAATGGAGGAAAAGTCAGTTATGGAAACAATGCAACAGGCAACATCAAAGGCTATGGCATGATCACAAATGGTGAAATTTCGATATGAAAAGTGGCATATGTGGAAGGACTTCAGCACAACTTGATCAGTGTTTCACAACTGGTCGTCGGAACAGGTCTTAAAGTCTCATTTGATGAAGATGGCTCCGAGCTAGTTGAGAAGGAATCCAAAAAGATAATTTTGAAGTCAAAAAGAAAAGGAGAGATGTTTCCTTTGGACATGCGACCTATCCAAGGAAAACCTGCAATCTGCCTACTCACTAAAGCTACGAACGATGATAGTTGGCTATGGCACAGAGGGTTGTCTCACATGAACTTTCGTGATATCAATAAACTGGTACTTGGTGATCTTGTGCGAGGATTACCGCTACTCAAGTACGACAAAGACCGACTCTGTGATGCATGTGAGCTAGGAAAACAAAGTCGGAAGAGCCATTCTACAATCATCAACACAAAGATCATCGAACCATTAGAACTTCTGCATATTGATCTTTGTGGTCCATCTGCCATCGAAAGTGTTGCTCATAACAAATACATTCTGGTTGTGGTGGATGACTTCTCTCGTTTCACATGGGTATTCTTTCTCAAGCAAAAATCTGAAGCGGCGATCAACATGATTAACTTCATCAAGCAGATAGAAATCATTCTCCGAAAACAGGTTCGAATGATAAGAAGTGATAATGGGACAGAATTCAAAAATAAAGTTCTAGATGATTTTCTTGTCAATAAAGGAATCACGCATAACTTCTCTGCCCCTTACACTCGTCAACAAAATGGAGTTGTAGAAAGACGAAATCGTTCTCTCTATGAAGCTGCTCGCACAATGCTCTCTTTTGCAAAACTTCCTTTATACTTCTGGGCCGACGCCATCGCAACTGCTTGCTACACTCAGAATCGATCAAACATCACAAAACGGTTCAATCTTACTCCCTATGAGATTATCAACAAGCGAAAACCAAACGTAAAATTCTTCCATGTTTTCAGATCCAAATGTTTTATTTTTAACTCCAAAGAAAAACGAGTTAAATGGGATGAAAAAGCTTATGAAGGTATTTTTCTGGGCTACTCTCTTACCTCAAAGGCCTATCGTGTTCTGAACAAGAGATCTCGAAAGATTGAAGAAACATACTACATCACCTTTGATGAAAGATACAATTCCAGAGCAAAGCACGTTAGTACAAAGACTGAAGACATCTTTCCCGAATCCAATAACTCTACAATTCCTCTTCTGGATCTATATGAGGAATTCTTGAATTTGTTCGATGACCAAGAAACCGCAAAAACATCAGAAGCAAATGCACGAGATAACCAAGAAGACGAGTTATTAAAGCTTATAGAAAGTACAGCCAGTGAAAATGCATCTTCACAAGAAAATGCTACTGATGTTCCGATTCCGAACAATACTCCAACTTCTGTTACTGATGCTCCTATCCAGGGGGAGGGTTCAGCACCTGTTCAGGGGGAGACTATGGCTCCTGAATCCGAATCCCCTACTCTACCTGTTGAACAGGATCACCCTGATAATAGAAACGATGCACACTTCCAGGGGGAGAATGAAGTTGAAAATAATGACCTTGACACACAGTCAGAGGTACATTCGAAAGTAGAAGAAATCATTTCGGAAATTAATCCTGAATATGATCCAAATTATCCTCCAATGATAAAATGGACGAGAGATCATCCAAAATCTCAAATCATCGGAACGACTTCTGCTGGTGTTCTCACTCGAGCTCAAGCTAAAGAAAAGCAAGCTGCATTATTTTCAAAAGTGGAATTTTGCATGTTTCATTCGTTCATCTCCAAGATTGAACCTAAAATAGTTAAAGTAGCACTTGATCATGCTGACTGGGTCCAAGCAATGCAAGATGAGCTAAACGAATTTGAACGCAACAGGGTGTGGCGATTAGTTCCGACTCCGGAAAAAGCATATGTTCTCGGAATGAAATGGGTTTTTCGAAACAAGTTAGACAAAGAAGGGAATGTCATTCGGAACAAAGCAAGACTGGTTGTTAAAGGTTACTGTCAAGAAGAAGGAATTGATTATGAAGAAACATTCGCACCAGTAGCCAGACTAGAGTCCGTTCGGATTTTTCTTGCGTATGAAGCACACAAAGGGTTCGATGTCTATCAGATGGATGTCAAGTGCGCTTTTCTGAATGGAGAATTAGAAGAAACAGTCTACGTCGAACAGCCACCAGGCTTTGTGAGCAGTAAACATCCTGATCATTGCTATGTGTTAGACAAAGTTGTTTACGGCCTAAAACAAGCTCCAAGAGCTTGGTATGAAACTTTAACTCGGTTTCTCAAGCAATCCAAGTTCAAGCAAGGATCTGTCGACCCAACTTTCTTTCGCAAAAAGGAAGGAAGTCACCTGATGATTGTTCAAATCTATGTCGATGACATCATTTTCGGATCTACTCACCCTAGCCTAACGGCTGAATTCCGAAAACTGATGGAGACAAAATTTGAAATGAGCTCGATGGGTAAAATCAATTTCTTTCTCGGACTTAACATCCGACAAAGCTCAGAAGGCATATTCATCAATCAGGAAGCCTACACCAAGTCTCTCTTAGAGAAATTCGGAATGAAGGGAGATTCTAAAGTCAAAGTTCCGATGGCCTTCGGAACAAAACTCACTCCCTCACCAGACAAACCTGCCGCAGATATCACTCTTTATCGTCAAATGATAGGTTCTCTTCTCTATCTCACTTCGAGCAGACCTGACATTATGTTTGCTGTTTGTTACTGCGCAAGATTTCAGGCAAATCCTAGAGAGCCACATCACAGTGCTGTGAAGAATATATTCCGATATCTCAAAAGAACAACCTCTCTTGGATTATGGTATCCATCAGGATCTGGTTTCTTTGTTCAAGCATTTTCCGATGCTGATCTTGGTGGTTGTGGATTGGATCGCAAAAGCACTTCAGGTGGTTGTCAACTACTCGATGGAAAACTCGTAAGCTGGCAATCAAGAAAACAGACTTGCGTGTCACTCTCAACAGCTGAAGCTGAATACATTGCTGCTGCCTCATGTACCTCTCAGATAATATGGATTCAAAATAAACTGAGAGATTATGGAGTCAATATGAAACGTATTCCTCTTTACTGTGATTCCGAAAGTGCGATTCGGATCTGTCACAATCCAGTGCAACACTCAAAGACTAAACACATTTCACTCAGATATCATTTTATCAAAGATCATGTTGAAGACGGCAACATCGAGGTTCATTTCGTACGCTCAAATGATCAACTAGCTGACATCTTCACAAAGGCCCTTCCTGAACTAGCATTCAACAGAATTCTTCAAGGTCTCGGAATGATGGAAGCTGAATCCGTTCCGATATCTAACTGAGATTCCGATTGATTCCGAAAATCGAAATGCCTCGGAATCGGATTTTAGACATGGAAGATTCGGAATGCATGTATCCTTTCTAAATCTTCATTTGTGTGTGTTTTTTTTATTTTTATTTTTTCTTACTGCTTTACTTATTTCAGCCATTTATTTTCTTTATTTTGATATATCTCAAAAATATTTTTTTTGTTCTGTTTGACTTATTTATTTATTTTTTCTTATATTTCTAATTTCCTGTGTTGTGTATTTTATTTTCCTTTTCCTTTTTTTTGTATTGTTCTTCTTGCCCATATCCATGCGAATGCAGATAAAGAATTCAATCAGAAATCAGAAAACAAAAGAAAACTACATTTTATTCAAGGTACGGGAACAAAGGTTATTACATCAAAAGGCAAAACAAAAACAACTTCAACCTATAGCTTGTAATAATGCCATATAGGGGGATCACCGGGATGGAAAGCTTGGTAGAGGCGCAGCTCACTCTCATCAACAAAGAGGCGACTCCCATCAGCCAGTCCCACATGGAACTGGTTGTGGGGAGTGGTACGGATGATCACTGCCGGCCACCATCCCCTTCTGTGCCAGACCTCAACGAGGTCAAACTGTTTGAACACCACCAAAATTCTTGGTGGGACAGGCTGCAGAAAGGGATAGCTTGTTGGGACGATCAGTGGTCCACCACCCTCGTCGTTGTTAAGAGTGGTCATTCTCACCTCATATTGGTGATTCCACACTCTCGTGACAACTCCGCCATAGATGCCTCCGGCGTAGTCGCCTTCTTTCATTTTGACCTCCACTTTGTCAAAACGGTTGTAGGGACGAAGCGCCATGTGATATCTCTTTTGGTGGTAATTTATTTTTTTGGGGTGTGGCCCACACCCCAAAAAAATAAATTACCACCAAAAGAGATATCACATGGCGCTTCGTCCCTACAACCGTTTTGACAAAGTGGAGGTTAACCGGTGTAATTTCTGCCTAAGGAAGCATTGTTAGAAGAAAACACCCACACCGTGTGGGTGTTTTCTTCTAACAATGCTTCCTTTTTATAGGCAGAAATTACACCGGTTAAGCTTCCAATTGTGGATATTTAATTACTTTATGAAGTAATGATGCAGCCTGCTGTCATTATTATGTGTCATAAAGGCGAAGACGGCTGATTAGCAACTGATTGGACGTTTTCCTTCCTTTTCGCCTAAGCATTAAATGTTTTCTCATGATAGCCAAGTCCTTGTCAGCATTCTTCAGCAAGAATACAATTTTTTTGTAACTATTTTGAATTGATGGGCTTCTTCTTCTCTTATTTTCTAAGTACCAAAAACGAATATCCATGATTATTGAAATCTCAACCAATTTCAATATATGATTTCGTAAATTCTAGTCAAAGATCGCAACTCATTTTCACCATGGGGCGCTGTGAGACTCATCATCCTCTCTTGACCTTTCTATCACTTCTCCATACTTAATACACTCCCATATAACTGTAACCCTTATGAAGGTCTTCAGAAATACCACTGAAAACTGATGGTTACCCAAATTCTGTGTTCGTGATTTCGGAATTGTTGTTACCACCATTCCGAATGAAACCCAAAAATCCGACCCCACTAAGGAATTGATGAAAACTAAAGGAAATCTCAATCTTTTACATCTGCGTGTTCTTTATGAAATCTACTACACCCAAGTGATTTCTATCCAAAAAGATCCAGTTTTTAATTTTTTTTTTCTGAGATTTCCAAACATTTTACAAGTCAGACGAAACTCTCCTAACCCTCACTTGTTTTCATGACTACTCTGGTCAGACAAGTACTGTCTTCCGATTTCGAGCATTTCTCACGTTTTCGGAATCCGAAAGATAGTTAAACCCAACCCTTTAAGCTAACATCTTAAAAGAAACCTTTCAATGATTCTTATCAATCAATTGATCGTAATTCAACGGGAAACCACACAAACCACTTTTGAATCTCTCTTGATTCCAAAGGAAGAGATCATTGCCCGGGATCACTCAGTTTTATGTCATTGCGACATCACAGACTACCAAATAAATCTTGATTTTCTTCTTTATCTTTGGCACACTCTTGCACGAAAATCATTATTTGATTTTTCTAACTCTGGTTGATTTTCTTTTGTTAAGGATTCAGATCGATGACCTGGCAATTTTCTTTTACTCTTCAAAAAAAAAAAAAATCAGACGTGGCTGTTATAACGTCCTCTCCACAACAGCTACTTTATCGCTTTTCACGCGCCTGCAATGCGAAATTTGGGGGTTACTCATGATGATACGACGTGATTCTAGGGAACCGTAATCGACTGAAGCGGGATTTCCTTTTCCAAACACTCTACAAAGGATATTTAAAAGGTTTTTGGCTCATTATCTCTTTTCTCTGCTCTTCATCTCTCACGCGAGAAAACATCATCTTCAAAGCCCTCTTTCTCTCACGAACATTCAAGAACTTTCAAATGGCTGGTTCATCCTCAGCGAATGAAAATACTTCCTCTTCTCTAATGTTGAAGATCAAACAAAATCAGAACATGATTATTGATCTTCATTCTTCGAAGTTTAATGAAGCTCTTCAACCGATGATCGAATGTCTCAAATTCTCCAGGATCTGTAAAGCCCTAACTACTTCAGAGGAGGTTCCAATCGTGTATCTCTCATCTGCATACTCATCCGCATTCTACAACAAGGCTGATGATGTTGTTACTTTTGAAGTTGGATCCGTCAAGACGCGCATTTCCAAGTCTCGATTTGGAAAATTGCTAGGGTTTACTGATCAAACCGATATTGTCGATCCTGATTCCCTTCCGCCTTCTACTCTTCCACGATTTTTCTACCAACTAGGCTACAAGGGTGATATAACACAACTTTCCAAGTTCACAAAGAAGAGCCTACCGCCTTTGTGGAATTTTCTTTTCACGATCTTGTTCAAAAGCTTCTCCGAACGCACAATAGGCACAGACAGTGCAAGTAAGCTTTTCTACTCTTTATTTTATGGCCTCTATCACGACATCAACCTTGATTACGGGTCAATTCTTTGGAGCCAATTTGTCGAAAGTGTGAACTACAAAAATCGACACTCCGAAATTTCTTGTGCTCGATTTTGGTCCATTGTGGTAAAAAGGGCTATTGAGCAACATCATCTTCATATCATGACTGATTCCGTCCTAGCGGTCATTCCGACACTGTCAACCACACAGTTTGCAACCACCAAATCGGAGGATTTTGATTTCATCGGGTCCATTCCGATCACGATGTTGGATCGTGTTCCGAAGGACGTGCCATGCATTGCTGCGTATCGTCAACTACCTCCATCAGGAATTCATGCTGTTGATCAAGCTCATCAAGTCGCTTTTGACAGACTTGAAAATCCGAAGAAAATTATCAAACGAAAAGGTAGAGCTGCAGCATCTGACACCAAAAAACAGCCTAAACGTCCACGGAGACTCCGAAAGTTTGTTCAATCTTATGATTCCGAAAACGACCTCTCCGATACTCATCAAATTCCGACTTCACCGCACGACATTCCGATTACCGACAACCTTGACGATGTTCCACCTACCAAGCCTTCTCCACCTCCCGCCTCACCACCTCATGACCCCACACCAAAAACAACTCCTCATTCTAGTCCGCAATCCACACCTGAACGTTCACCCCTCCGAACCACTAACACTCAAAAGTCTCCGTCTTTATCACTCAAACAAACTGCAACTCCTGATTCCCCTCATATCAACCCCCCTACCGACGTTGATGAAGAGGAAGATATGCTGGTTAATGATGACCAGGATGATCTTTCTGATTTCCTTGAATCTCCATCTAATGTCAAACTGAAGACACCCAGCTCTTCTGTTCCGATGTCATCTGATCAGCTCTCGGAAATCTCTGCCAAACTGGATTTACTTCTCCAATCCAAGGAGCATCCCTCTGTCTCCGATTGGCAATCCCAGTTGGATGCTCACAAGGACTCGGTGGACACCTTGATCACCGAAAATGTTAACCTTATGCGTCAATTCACCTCCCTCATCGAGAAATCTGAAGCACAAATGCGAGACTCTGCCACCTCTATTGGCAGACTGGAAAGAGATGTTCTTAAATTTACTCAAGATTTCTGTGACTCTCATGTTCGGAACAATGAAAGTATGCATCAGGTTATCTCCAACTTCAACAACTCTTTGAAGAACGAAAAAGAGGCACTCTCTAACTTACGTTCGGAACTGAAGCAGCAATATTCCGAATGGGTATCTTCTTTGGATACAAAGGTTGATCAACTGAGGACAGATTTGGCCACGGAAAATTATTTGATGGATAAATTAGCCGCCAAAGAAACTAAAATCCAGCTCCTCAAGTCCGATCTCCGTCACAAGTCTGCCATTCTTACCTCGGCCTTGTCTCAGAACAAAGCTGTTCGAAGTGGTGTATCGGAAATTGACTCCTTCCTTCATCGGATTGTTGAAGACACTGATCCAATTCTCAATCCTCAGGTGCGTAAACATCTGACACTTAAGCTTCATCCCGTCTTCAATCTTCTTGCCGCCTTAAAGGGTGTTTCGGAAGGTGTTGCCTCTCCGAAACAAGGGGGAGACGAAACAAATGAAGAAAGTACATTTAATCAGGAGACTCCGGAGAAAGACACTCCGATTAAAACCAATGAAAATGCTGAAGGAGGTGCTGGTCCATCAAAAGACAAAGGCAAGAAGATAGTGGAAGAACAAGAATCCGATAAGGATGCTACCAAATCGTCCAGGGAAAAAGAAATTGATGAAATTCTCAATCTTACCCGGAAACTTAATGCTGAGGAAGCTGCCAAAAGAGAGGCTGAGTTACTCCTGAAAACTCAAATGTCTTTGTTTCCTCCATGGCACTATAAGAGAATGACAATGGAAGCAATTACTGAGCCTGTGGAGAACTGGCTTCAACCAATAGCCTCGTACAACACAAGCAATGATGTAAACTCACAGTTTGATTTTCCGATGACTGCAAAAGCTCTCCTATTCCGAGGGTTTGAGGAACTCAAAGACACCCGTCTTCCTAGTTCGGAAGTGAATGATCTGTTATTCACTTTCTATTTGAAGAACGCGCGTCCTCAACATTTAACGTGGAGTTTGAAGAAGATTGTGCAGCTGACTCCCCGTCTTCCTGAGGTCGTTGTTCCATTCAAAAACGCAAGGTTCTTGGCTTTAAGAGGAGATGATAAAGAGAAGATGGAATTCTCTCTTGCTGACCTTCCATTTCTGAATCCATTCGACTGGATATCTCTGTTCAATATCTTGTCGAGAGAACAAAAGTATCAACCTCTTTTTGATCATATCAAAAAGGATGATTGGATACTACATTCTTGAAGTGGCAAAGCTTGATGTTGAAGTTGCTGGTGTTCTGGACAAAGTTCCTTTAACTGTAAGACGTCCTCCTCCCAAAAAAATCTGAGCAAACACAAAATCGGAAAAATTGTCAACTCAAACTGGAGTGTGGCATACAATTCGAAGGAAGGCCTCGAGAATGTTAAAAGGATATTCTTTCTTTTAGACAAACATCTTTACAGGACTCCAGTGTTGGAACATATTCTTCACATCATCAATAAACTCCCATCCAACACCACTGATGATAAAACTTGCGTCAACGACATGTTGAGGTGGTACATTGAGTTTCGAAAGAGGATCCTGGCTTTTATTCCGAAGGTGTTTGACAGACAAACAAGTGAAGTAAAAACTGAAGAATGAAGGAAAATCGCAATTTTGACTCAAAGGGGGAGATTGTTGAGTCATAAATTAAGATTGAGTCAAATATGCTAATCGGATTTGTTGCCAGATTTTGCGCCTATAATTTTGCTATCGGTTATGGAATGGGTCTGTCCTTCCATACTTAGTTTTTGTATATATAGCATGTTTGTACCCTTGTTAGGGTTAACTTTTGTAATCTGATCACGGCGCTCATACAGAATAGTTCACATCGAATTGTTCTTGAGTTGCATTTTAATCATTAGACATCAGTTCTTCATATTGTCTGTTCTTGATCTTGTTTATTTACATTATTCCGCATTTTTGAATCTCGATCCAACTCTCTCATTTCAACACTTGTATGTATAAGTAAAAGCATACTTATGTTTGTAACTTGTTAGAATGTAGTTTTAATACCATAAAACTCGTTTGTATAAGTAAAACCGTACTTATGTTTGTATCTTGATAAAATGTGGTTTTAATCCCATAAAACCCGTATGTATAAGTAAAACCATACTTATATTTGTATCTTGATAAAATGTGGTTTTAATCCCATAAAACCCATATGTATAAGTAAAACCATACTTATATTTGTATCTTGATAAAATGTGGTTTTAATCCCATAAAACCCGTATGTATAAGTAAAACCGTACTTATATTTTGTGTAGAGCAACATGTAGTTTTGTATTTATATAAAACCATTTGAAGATGTTTTTCCCTAAACTAAGGATATTCGTTGTCGTTCATGTGAGTTATTATAACCTTGCTGTGACTAGTATGTAGGCCTGCCACGACGTTCTTCAGGCGTCGTAATGTTAAGACATTTGTCACCCCAAACCTGCCGGTCTAGCTGTAGCTAGCAGCTTAGGTGCGGGATTGTCAGTCCCGTATAGATCTATACACAACTATCTTGCTCATGAATGATTAAGGTTATAATTCAGGACTTAATGCGTACATCTTTCAGTACTATGAAGAAATGTCTCACATAACCACCCAACGTGATGTTTTATCCTAGTTCGTACTGAAATGAAAACCCTTTTGTATTTGTAATTATCAAAATATACTCATGATAATTATAGTGTAAAACCTTGCTTGTAGATGTAGTGAAAACTCCTTTGTATTCGTAATTATCAAAATGTCCATGATAATTATAGTATGTAAATATACTGAAAACTCCTTTGCGTTTATAATTATTAAATTGTCTATGATAATTATAGTATGTAATAATTATATGTTTATATAATTATCTTTAGTATTTCTGTCGTATCTTTGTCGTTCGTTCCATAAATTATACCAATTATAATTTATATAAATGTTTTCGTTGTGTTAACGTATTTAAGCCTAAAAGATGTCAATGAGTTGAAAAGTATAATTTCTTACATCTAAGGCACTAAATGTACTAATAAGATAGATTTAAAGTTTATCAACATGTCATGGCAAGAAATTTGTTTTAGTCATCTTACATAAGTGATAGCAACATTTTAAATCTTGTCATTTTGTGAAAATGATGGTAATCTTTCCAAATGGTCATTTTTCATACACATTATTTTGAATATAGTCATTTTTGTTTAAAATACCAACTTCCTTGTAAAAATATCATTTCCCAAGTTTATTATGACGTTATAAGTCTTAAATAGTCGTTATCACGTCAAATTGACGTGCTTTTTATAAATCATTAGAAAAGTCGTATTTCCGGTCACAAAAACATATTATTCCTATAATAGTCTATTTTTAGTATACCGTTGTAATAATCATATTTTTACGAACAATAACGAAATAACTTATTTAGATGATTATAAATAACATCTTTTAAGATATTTCCCACAAAAATGGTGTAATAACTTGGTTATAACCATTTTTGTAATTAGAGAACAGTGTTTCCGGTTACAAAAACGTAGTTTTTACTAGTTTTCATTTTATGACGTTTATATTAAAGATCTAGTATTTTTACACACTTTATTTATAGTTTTGTAATTTTTACACAAACATAATATGTCACAATGTTTGTAATACATAGATCTAATCATATTTCATGTCAAAAACGTTTTTACACAACTTCTAGTTTCAAAAACTTGTGTAAATCGTTATTTATAACATATAATCTTGTGTAAATCATTATTTTTTGACATGTGAACTTGTATTCTTCCCCAAAATGTTTAGAAAAGATGAAAATGAGGGGTATGAACTCACCCTTGATCCGTGCTTTACTTAAAAACAAGGTTGTTCTTGCGGGATTTATGGTAGAAGACAAGATCTAAGCTTCGGAGCTCGAATGACCATTGGACAAAGCTATTATCCAACGGGTTTACATAGATGTTAGTGTGTGTAAATGAGATAAAAGTGGTGTAATAAGGTTTAAAATCACTAAAGGAAGCTAACTTACCAAAAAGATTTGAAAAACGCTTGAAAACGAAGAACGGTGGTGGTGGAAGGTGGTGGCCGACGGTGGTGGTGGAGATGGCCGGATTTTAGGGAGGGAGAGAGAGAGAGAAGGAGAGAATGTTGGGAGCTTTGGTGGTCAAATGAAGATCTTCAAGTCCTTTATTTGATTTATATTAGATTTTAGGTTGATTTTATTGAATTTATTTAATTGTAGCCTTTATAGTCTAAGATTGTGAATAGTGACATGAGGATTTTGTGGTGACATGTTGGGTTCTCCAAGGGTGGCTGCCGATTTGGGGTAGAGGGGTGGGTAGGGTGTGTTGGTTTTAAAAGAAATAGCATCCTACTTATATAAATGAGTGATTTTTATAAAATCGTAAGACGTTTTAGTGAAATTTTATGAGTTTTTGACGAAACGAGGTTCTAAATAATTATTTTGTATAAAAACATTGTCAAACATTTATTTTGATTGAATTATAACTCGTTGGGTGTTGAAATACGCGTTTAAGCGCAGTATTCTTCCGATTTTGCGATTTTCGGCATTTTACCGGAAATTGAATTTGGCTTTGAAATTAAATACTAGATATTATTACATTCCATAATATATGAAGTGTTATTTCATAATTGATGTTTAAGACACCACATTTTGTATTTTGAGTCCAAACCCTGTGTACATTTATCCGTTCACAGCGGTTTAATCGTTGTAACTTTCATATACGAACTCCGTTTTCGACGTTCTATATATTCACAGGTTCGTATTTACGAGTAGATCGTTTTATGAATATTATTATTCTCAAAATAATAATTGTATGATTATCTAATTTTTACGCTACAGTAGTTTATTATCCGTATCTTCAGCGTTTACTCGATAATTGTTTTGAATTAGCATACGTAGTATTATAATATTTAATAATACATCGCAAAAGTTATGGAAAATAACTTTTCAACATATGGATTAACGTACGCTTCGTTTGACTATGGTTGACTTTCGTTGACCAAAATTTACAATTGTCACACGATTCATGACAGTCTTCGTCATACTTACTTCCTAACAATATGATCGACTGTGGAATTTCAAATAATCTAATTATTTAGGAAGTTAAACATGCAAATATAGAAACATAATAATAAACAATTGACAAGGCAGTAACAATACTCATTTATAATTCTTCATTATAAAATCACCAAGTCAATTACATTTATGTTGTTTACAAGTTTCAAAATCTATCTAGTTACTAAAACTAATATCATCCTTCAGTCCAATGCTCCGAGCATGCTGATAGTGCTTGATCCTGCTTAGAGCCTTAGTCAAAGGATCTGCAGGATTGTCTTCTGATGATACTCTCTTAACCAGTAAGTGACCTTCTTCTACGCGATGTCGAATATAATGGTACTTTCTGTCGATATGTCTGGACTTTCCATGATCTCGCGGTTCCTTTGTCAAAGCGACCGCTCCTTCATTATCGCAGAACAGTTCCATCGGCTCCTGAATACTCGGGACAACTCCAAGGTCACCGATAAAGTTCTTCAGCCAAGCCGCTTCCTTAGACGCTTCACTTGCTGCAATGTACTCTGATTCGCACGTAGAATCAGCCACCGGTTCTTGCTTGGAACTTTTCCAAGTGACCGCTCCACCGTTCAACAGAAATACCCAGCCCGACTGGGACCGACCACTGTCCCGATCTGTCTGGAAGCTGGCATTTGTATATCCACTCACTTTCAAGTCATCACTGCCACCAAGGACTAATACCATATTCTTTGTCTTTCGCAGATACTTGAGTATGTTTTTAACCGCTATCCAGTGTGCCTTTCCAGGATTACCCTGGTACCGACTAACCATGCTCAATGCAAAGGATACGTCGGGGCGAGTACATGTCATAACATACATGATCGACCCTACTGCCGAAGCATAAGGTACCCGATTCATCTCAGCTATTTCCTCATCGGTACTCGGACTTTGAGTCTTACTCAATTTAGCATTGCTCTGGATTGGTAGCTCTCCCTTTTTGGAACTTTCCATGATAAACCTTTTTAACACCTTTTCTAGATATGTACACTGGCTTAGACCTATTAATTTTCTCTTTCTATCTCTCAGTATTCTTATCCCGAGAATATAAGCAGCTTCTCCAAGGTCTTTCATGGCGAAAAACTTCCCGAGCCAATATTTGACATCTTGCAAGGTCGGAATGTCGTTTCCCATGAGCAGTATGTCATCAACATACAGCACCAGAAAAGTGACTATACTCCCACTAGCCTTGACATACACACAGGACTCATCTTCACTCCTAGAGAAACCAAACTCTTTGACTTTCTCATGGAAGCAAAGATTCTAGCTGCGAGATGCTTGTTTCAATCCGTAGATTGATCTCTCAAGCTTACATACTTTATCAGGGTGCTTGGTGTCTACAAAACCTCCTGGCTGATTCATGTAAACATCATCAGTCAGTTTCCCGTTAAGGAAAGCGGTTTTAACATCCATCTGCCAAATTTCATAATCATGAAACGCAGGTATGGCAAGCATTATGCTGATTGACTTAATCATGGCTACTGGTGAGAAGGTTTCATCATAGTCGACCCCCGGGGTCTGAGTGAATCCTTTCGTAACCAGCCGAGCTTTATAAGTATGTACTTTACCATCCATGTCGGTCTTCTTCTTGAAGATCCACTTGCACCCGACTGTCTTACGACCCGGCACAATTTCAACCAAGTTCCAAACTTGATTCTCATACATGGACTTAATCTTGCTGTCCATTGCCTCTTTCCACTTGGCAGACTCGGGGCCCGCCACTGCTTCATGGTAGTTTGTTGGCTCATCCAAATTAGTCAATGTGCGATCACTGACCAACGTGTCACCATCCGAAGTAATATGGAAACCATAAAACTCGGGTGGCATGCTAACTCTACCTGATCGTCTAAGAGGTAATGAGATGTCGATTGGTCCAATAGGAACTTCCTCCTCATGTTGGTTGCTAGTTTCTCCTAAGGTTGGTTCATCGGGCGTCTCCTGAATTTCTTTGAGATCGATTGTACTCCCACTGTCCTCTTTGGAAATGAGTTCTCTCTCTTGAAAGAATCCTCGTCTCGCTACAAAGACCACGTCCTCGCTCGGTCTGTAGAACAAGTATCCAAATAATTGTTTCGGGTATCCGATGAGAAACACCTCTCACTTCTTTTCGAGAGCTTGTCATGAGTCTCTCGTCTTACAAAATCCTCACAGCCCCAGACTTTGATGTGTGCCAACAAGGGAACTTTCCCCGTCCAAATCTCATGCGGCGTTTTTGCAACCTTCTTGGTTGGGACAAGGTTGAGGATATGGGTGGCAGTTTCTAAGGCATAGCCCCAGAAATGGATTGGAAGCGAAGCTCGACTCATCATGGCACAAACCATGTCCAACAAGGTTTGGTTTCGCCTTTCAGCAACACCGTTCAACTGAGGTGTTCTTGGAGGCGACAACTGTGAAACAATTCCACATTCCGTAAGATAATCGAGAAACTCGATACTAAGATACTCACCGCCTCTGTCGGATCTAAGCATCTTTATCTTTCTGCCCAATTGATTTTCTGCTTCATTTTTGAACTCTTTGAACTTTTCAAAGGTATCTGAATTATTCTTGATTAAGTAGATATACCCATATCTACTAAAATCGTCAATAAAGGTCACATAGAACCACGTGCCATCTTTTGTGGTTATTCTGAAGGGATCACACACATCTGTGTGTATGATATCCAACAAACCTTCACCTCTTTCAAAGGAACCTTTGAATGGTGATTTTGTCATCTTGCCAAGCAAGCAAGATTCGCATATATCATCCGACCCGAGGTCGAATGATTCCAACACTCCATCCTTTTGGAGTTAGGCGATGCGTTTCTTGTTGATATGGCCAAGGCGACAGTGCCACAAACACACCTTTTCTATACCGCTTGAAGAATCAATAGCTAAAACATTTTTACCATAATGATCAACACACATAATATATTCATACACTCCATCACAAGGCAAAGCATTAAATATAAAAACATCATTTTTCAAAACAAAAATTGAACCATTCAATTTATTAAACTCATAGTAAAAGCCTTGTTTGAACAATGCATGAAAGGAAATTATGTTCTTTGCCATATCAGGCGAATGGCAACAATTATGTAAATCTAAAACAACTCTATTACTAAACACTAATCTATAGACACCGATCTTGGTAACAGGTGACGTTCGCCTATTGCCCATGACCAGGTTCAATCTACCGTGCTCCAGCTCCCTACTTTCCTTTAGGCCCTACTGTCACACCCTCAAACCGTATTGGCGGAAACGTTCAAGGGTGGATGACTTCATGAACAATATCATAACAAAGTTACACAATAGTGAAATCCAAGTAACAACCATCATTACATAATTGTAAAAGTTACATAGTTCAATGTATCATGTTTCGATTACAATTACTGATGATAACAAAAATATGCAAAATGACGTCGTAACGTCGCTTCAACCACGCTTGTGATTTACCCTTTTTAGTTTCCTGAGAATACAAGTAGTTGAAAAAGTGTCAACAATTAAGTTGGTGAGTTCATAAGATTTTTGTATAAGAAACGTCCTTTGTTCGTAAACGATAGTGTTGAAAGCCAAGAAAATCCAATATTTTCTTATAAAATGTTCCAAGTCTTTAAATCCCAAAGACTAAAATGTAATATGTAAACTGTAGTGTACTTTCTTTGAAATGTGTGTATCCACGTAAACAATTTATAAAAAAAATATTAAGTTGATTATTTTCCCATGTGAGATACCATATAACCATACTGTGACTAGTTGGCCTGCTGCGACATTCTTCAGGCGTCGGAAATGTTAGACATTTGGACACCTCAGACCTGCCGGTCAAGCTGTAGCTAGCAGCTCAGGTGCGGGGTTGTCAATCCCGTATAGATCTATACTCAAATATCACGCTCCCTTACCGAGACTCTGGTTATATAAATGTTCACGACTTATAGTAGGTACTTATAGAAGTACTGTGAAGATTCATCTCACAAAAATGTATGTATTCCAATCAACTTGTTTACGTACGATTTGTATATAAAAAAAACTCTTGTAATCGTCCATTATCATTTTTCCCATGATAATATAGTATAGTATAATAATTATATATTTTTATATATATATTTTTATCATGTTTGAATGTCATAATAACATTTTGTTCATAAAACTATTCCAATAATAGTCTATTCTTAGTAATTGCGTCGTAATAACCTTATTTTTTGTGAATAATAGCGAAATAACTTGTTCAAATATTATAAATATTATCTTTTGAGATATTTCACACAAAAATAATATAATACCTTGATTATAACCATTTTTGCTAGAAAATAGTGCCTTTATTTAGAAAAACGTAGTTTTTACTAGTTTTCGTTTTTATAACGTTTTTATCCAAGATCTAGTGGTTTTGTACACTTTATTTGTAGTTTGGTGACTTTTACACAACTTAATATGTCAAAGTGTTCATAATACATGGATCTACTCATATTTCATGTCAAAATCATATTTATAACATTTTTGTTCAAGATCTAACATTTTTACACACTTTAATTATAGCCTAGCAACTTTTATACAAGCATATCATGTATTATAGTGAATATCTTACAAGGATCTATCCATATATCATATCAAAGGTATTTTTATCCAACTACTAACTTTATAAACTTGTGTAAATCAACATATATATCATTTAAACATATAAAAACTTGAATAAACAACATATATAGTTAAAGAACTAGTATTCTCCCCCAAAAAGGTTTGAAAATATGAAAATGTGGGGTATGAACTCACCTTGAGTGTGGATCTTAGGATTTCTTGGAAGAAGATTGAAGATTGTGGTTCTAAGACCCGAAGGACCATTGGACAAAGCTATTATCCAATGGATTTCCGTGAGTATGTGTGTATAAAAGAGTATATGAAGGTATTTAGAACTTAAATCACTAGATGATCATAACTTACCAAGAGAGCTTGAAAGATCTTTGAAGATGATGGAGTTTGGAGCTTAAAGACCCTTGGACAAAAGCTAATATCCAAAGGATATGGATGGATGTTAGTGTGTGTAAAAGGTGTAAAACTTAAGTTAAGTAGTTTAGAATCAAGAGATGAAGAAGACTTACCACTTGGATTAGAGAAATGAGCTTGAAATGGATCTTGGAGATGGTGGTGGTTGGTCATGGTTTTGGAGAGGAGAAGAGAGAAAGAGAGAATGTGTTTGGGTGGGAGTTGGTTCAAATGGAGTGACTAGTTAGATACATAGGAGATTTGATGGTGATTTTCTTCCTTATTTTATTCCTAGCTTCTACTTTCCATAACTTTTGAATTAGCACCTATAAGATTGGATGGTGACATGTTGGTGATTCCAAGAATGGCTGTCGAGATGGGTAGGGGGTGGGGTGGGGTTGGTTTTTATAAAAATAGCATTATACTTTATAAAATAAGTGATTTTTATAAAATAGTAAGCCGTTTTAGTGAATTTTGTGCGTTTTTGACGAAACGAAGTTCTAAATAATTATTTTGTATAAAAACATTGCCAAACATTTATTTTGATTGAATTATAACTCGTTGGGTGTCGGAATACGCGTTTAAGCGCGGTATTCTTCCGTTTTCGCGATTTTCGGCATTTTACCGGAAAATGCATTTAGCTTTGGAATTAAATACTAGATACTATTACGTCACTTATCATATGAAATGTTATTTCATATTTGATGTTTAAGGCACCTCATTTAGTATTTTGAGTCCAAACCCTGTGTACATTTATCCGTACACAGCGGTTTAATCGTTATAACTTTCACATACGAACTCCGTTTTCGACGTTCTATATATCGAAACTTTCGTATTTACAAGTAGATTGTTTTATGAATATTATTATTTTCAAAATAATAATTGTACGATTTTCGAATTTCTATGCTACAGTAGTCTGCTGTCTGTATTTTCGATTTTTAACCGATAATTGTTTTGATTTAGCATACGTAATACTATAATATTAATAATTCATCGCAAAAGTTAAGGAAAATAACTTTTCAACATATAAATTAACATACGCGTCATTTGATTACAGTTGACTTTTGTTGACCAAAATTTACAATTGTCACACCTACAAATCAGAACATATATGAAAACCACATCCTGTGTCAAGGACCCAAGAACAGGAAGAATTTGAGTTATTAGATATGGAATAGGTACCTGCTTGTGATGGCTTCACTTTGCCATCCTTGATGTCTTGCAAGTACCTTGGGCAGCTTCTCTTCCAGTGACCCTTCTCCTTGCAGTAAAAACAAACGGCTTCCTTGGGATTCGTGACATGCGGAATGTTGGAAGCCTTGGCTCTCGGGGCACCGCTAGATGACCCGACATGAACCTTTTCCCTCTAGTTTTGCTTCGGAGGGCGCTTCCTTTTCTTTCCCTTGCCAAAACCAATAGCCAGGATAGGCGGGTTGATGGTGAGCAAACCTTTGCCCTTCATCCCGTCTTCAGCAGTACGAAGCATGCGGTATAATTCAGCTAGATTTGCCTGATTGTTGTTCAAATGATACGCCAGTGTGAACTGGGCAAGGAGTTTAGCACTATGTCAACAGCTAAATCCTCATGAACAGGCATTTCAAGCTTCCTTAGCCTTTCCACATAACCGTGCATCCTTTGCACGCGAGCACAGATGAACTCTCCATCTTTAAGCTTCCAGTTAGTGAAGGCTTTTACAACCTCACGCCTTTCAATGCGCTCTTGCTTGTGGAACTTTTCCGTGAGCTCTTTGTGCATATCGTAGGGCCAATAGTCCACGTATATTTGTTGCAATTCAGGGTTCATGGTGGCGATCATGATGCAAGCCACTTTGGTTGTAGCATCCGAGTGTTTTTGGTATGAGGCGATTTCCTCGGGAGTGGCGGTATCTCGGTCAACCTCAACTAGCTCGGTTTCCAGAACATACTCTTTGTGTTCAAACCTTAGAGCCATTTTGATGTTGCGGATCCAGTCATTGTAGTTAGTGACGTCCAACGTCACTTTAGAGCACAATGACAAGATCGAGGTGACATTACTGGGTTCGAGTGGGGGCGGTTTGGTCAACAGAAGACATCTATATAAGAAGAAGATAGTTTTAATTAGACATTAATAAATAATCTTTATATTCACCTAAGAACAAATATAAGGCTAGGATCATACAATAACAATCTACAATATCGAAGAGGGATGCCGTAATCTTTATTGTAAATTTTATAAGGTAGGCGAATGACAATTCAGTCAATTCTACCGCGGAAACATAATCTAATTATAATGGAATTTCTAGTTTCTTTTGAGATTTATTGAACTGTTCAATAGCATGTTTTAATCTCGGGAATGCCCCGCTTGTTTGTGACTGGGATACCGAGGATCACAAACCGGGTGTGAATAACCATGCGAATTAGCTTGGTACTCTGGAGATCAATTACCATCTCTAATTGACGTGCCGGTTAACCACACACGCTTCGTCAATAATGGTAAAAGTCGAGAAACCTATTGTGACTCTTTGTGGACCCCAGCGTGCCGATAAACCACACACGCTCTACCAACGTTCCACACAATGTGCAATTCCATGGATTAGCACCAATTCACATTTTTTAACCTAAAGTAACTAGATTGGGTTTTGTTCAAGGTTCTAGTACTTTCAATTATAGCATTATACTTTTAAGAGGCTTAGCGGTTCTATCAAACCTGTTCGGCTAACGACACTTGACTGACCAGGAGAGCGGTGGGTAAGAGTAGATACCCATTAGACTACCATTTTATAAGCAGTCGCCTTATACCCTCTTTATAGGACAGTTTTGTGAATGAGGCCTACTAACGGTAAGACTAACCAATTTTCTTATATATAAATATTAAATTTTAATCATAAATATATAAGATATATTTTAATCTTATTAAAATATTTTAGAATTAATTTATTCATAATTTTCGCAAATTTTAACCTAATTTTCGAAAATTTAAACCAATTCTTTAAATAATTTAATTGGTCTTTTAACTAAACAATTTAATCAAACTAATTAAATCTAAGATAGATTTCATAAATTAATCAAATTAATTTTCTATCTAAAACCCTAGTAGGTCGAAATTTGCATGCAAGGCAATTAGGGTTCCAGTTATTCAATTTAGCAAACTACCAAAAATAACAACCAACTTTCCAAAGCAAGCAAAAGGGGGACCATTAGGGGATGGCGGCTAGGGTTAGCAAACCCTAGCCTTGAAATCGATCATGGCCTCCTCCATGGGTTGATTTTCGCAAAAACACCCAAGGCACAAACAGTTCATAACAATTCACAAGAAAACAAAACCATAGCTCAGATACCACTGAAGGGTTTTGATGCATTCAATGAACAAATAAGATCCTAAGTTCACATGCAACCCTAGAAAGATCTATGTTTTCTTCTATGAAGATATAAACTAAAACTTAAGGCCAACAGTTAATTTCTAAAGATCAAATAAGAATTAACCAACCTTTTGATCTTGTTCTTGAAGCTAGCAGCAAAGAGATCCTGCCTCAAATGCAAGTCACACCCAAAGCAATGAAGAAGACAATCCAGCAGAGTATTCTTGGTTCAAAGTTGGCGCAGAAAATGAGGAGCCAGGTGCCTCCTTTTATAGCCTCCAAGGGTTACAGCTGAAACCCTAAGGAGCCTCCTTAGTGGGCAAGCCTGTTGACCACTTGGACCAGACCTCTTAAACCCTAATTAGGGTTTCACCACCTATGGAGAAGCATCCATAGTTGGCGGCACTTTTGGTCCCTGTCCACTGGCCAGTTAGTATTCAACTATTCAATAATTACATAACCAGTCCCTGCACCTTTAATTAGTTAATTCAATCACCAAATTAAATCCAATTAATTCTAGATTAAATTATAATTAATTATTATAGTTTCTAATTAATATATTAACACTTAAATATATTAATAAACTATTTATTTATTTCTATTGATTTATTAAACAATTAATAAATCAACCTTTCACTCTACTAAACTGTACACCAAACCTCCAGGTATGAGGGCAACCCAAATGGACTTTGCTTCAATTAACAGGATAAATACAATTACAAGTCATGGCTTAGACACCAAATCCAACAAATGACCCAAATACTTGGTCAATAGCATATTGTTAAATCGGTGGATGTTGCGTTACAGTTGAGAATTGGACATCTAAAAGTTTTAATGTAGTCGTAGTTAAAGCAAGAAAGAAACGCATAATTCAAATGTTGGAGAATTAAGTGTGTACATGACGGATAAGTTACTCAAATCTAAAACCAAGGCACTGACAAGTGAAGTTGCTCATGCAATAAGGAAAAAGTTGAATGAATTAAAGATTGACCAAAGGTTCTAGCAGGTGTTACCTAGTGGTATAAATCAATTTAAAATAATATCATTAAGTTAAGCTTTTGAGGTTGACCTAGACAAAAGGACATGTTCCTGCAGACTTTGGCAGCCAAATGGTTATGAGTGTGTTCATTTAGTGGCTGCAATACTTTTTAATAGGAATGTTGAGTTGTATGTGGATCCTACTTTCACTAGAGATATGTTTATGAAAACATACAATTACAACATATCTCCAATGAATGGCAACAATATGTGGCATGAAACTACATACATCCCACAATTACCTCTAAAAAGTAAAAGGATGCTAGGAAGACCCACAACTAAGAGGAAATTGGGGAGAAGCATGGAGTGCCTAAGGTGGGAAAAAAGGTTACATGTAGTATTTGTAATGAGGTAGGCCATAACAAGAAAACATGTCCAACAATTGATAGACCAATCAAGTTAAAAGTCAATAGAGCTATTGAAAAGAACACGAGACAAGAAACTTGTATGTAACTTGAACAATATTGTGTTTGATTATTTTCTAATTATTTTCTGATAGACTAAAACGGAAATAGGAAATGGATCTGGTACAAGTGATGGCAATACATCCATGGAAGGGGGTTAATATAGAACATAAAAGAAGGAATGGAGTTGATGCTACTGATGGCAGAAATTTCCAAGCCACTAGAGATCAAGAAGTTACAAGAAAGAGGAAGTTTGCAAGAATCATCAAGATAAAGCTAGCAAAAAAGTTTTGGGAAAGTACATCCCTTTCCCCACCACTGATGGACAAAAAAGCCTTTTTACTGGATGGACAAAGAAGGCCTTTTACATACAATATAGACAAAAAGCCTTTTTTACTGGCCACCAAACCTGGGGAAGTACACCCTTTTTCCCACCACTGAATTTAATAAAAAGCCCCACAAAATATAATTATGATTCTACATCAAAAACCACCTTAAATCTACATTAACTGCCCCCCCCCCCCCCCCCCCACATCAGCACTTGCAACTACCTCCATCTTCACTTCTTGCAGTTGAACAATAACCACAATATCCAACCAACACACAAAACCAGAACACACACTGTACATTTTCGAATTTTATTCAATCCCTCTAGGTCAACCATCATCTTCTTCCTTTCTGCATGTACAAAAGTTTTCTTGGCCTCCATTTGCTTCTCGAGTTCAGTTATCTTCTTCTGCAGCTTACGAGCGTTGCTTTTGTTACACCATTTATCTAACTCCTTCTTCATACCAAGCAGAGTGTCATTGTAGTATTAATTGTGTAGTTGTAGATCAACCTACTAGAAGAAATTAAATTCCGCTTTCTCAGTATGATAATGTCATCACATAACATTAAGGTTTCCAAATCACACACACAAATCAACACAACTAACATGATATAAGTTTGATCAAAGGATTTGCTCATCTTACCAATGAGTTGATACAGTTCTGGAACGCCTCGCCAGATGTTGCTCTATCCAAGATACCCGTTCGACTTGGAAGCTTCTTGCAATTAACACCTAATCCAGTTGTACGAACCCTTGAAGATGAAGACATGCTTTAAGGTGGGTTTTGTAATGAAATGGTTGAATGTTATTACGGTTAAAGAATGGAAGAAAGAAATGGGTGTGATTTCATTTTATCACATGTCGTATTAAATAAGCTTCCTTTGAGAGTGGGATATTTTCTTTCCACCAAAGCGGTCAATTTACATGGCTGCCTCGTAGGATGAAAAATTATGTGTGTGTTCCTTTACTGGGTAATTGGATGCCCAACCCATCCCCTTTAAAAAAATGGTAATTTAAACAAGTTATTTATCAGTTTAATGACTTAGTCGGACCAAAATTTAAAACAACAACCATTCAAAACCTAAACTCATAGTTTATGGGGTTTTCATGTCATTAACCATTTTAAATGTTACATTTTTAGATAATAAATTCTATCAAAAAATACAATCATCCAACATAATGTGCCCTGTGTCTAAAGAAAAATAAATAAATAAATAAACGACTTTTGGTGGACGGCTCAAATGCTTTTTTTATGTTGGACTTTATTACATAGGTTTTTTGAGTTTTCTAATTGAACTACGGCATATAGTTCCATCAATCGTGCCCACGGTAATATTTTATTTTTATTTTTGCCACGAATGTTGTCTTCACTAGCCATACACCATGTTGATATTGAAATGATTAGCAACGTTTGTTGCCTCTTGATTAGCAACGTTTATTGCCTCTTTGAATATTTTTTTGTGACATTAGCTTTATTAGAATTTTGAAAAATGAGATCTTTTATAGAAAAAATATCATGATTTTTGGTATTGTTTTTCAATTAGATAATGTTAGATTTTTTAATAACAATCTTTAAAAAAATACAATCATCCAATCATAATATTCCATATCCCATATGTATAAAGAAAATAAAAAAAACAAGCAAACAAACAAAGGACTTTTGGTGAATGGCTCAAACCCGCCGCAGGATATTCATGCTTTTTTATTGTAAGCTCGTCACGTCAACCGAAAAAGTACATAAAATATTCTATACATGTTTAAAGATTTCTTAATCAAATTTACATCAAAAATATGAAGAATAACAACCGAAGAACACACAAGTCAAGTTTTTAAAATCTAAATATCTTGACTAATGTTTTTCTCGAGTCCTCTAAGTTAGAACTTTACCGAGTTCTAATACAAATAAGAACCGAAAAACACGTACGAAATCAAGTCGGAGCTTTATAAGGAATTGACTTGAATTCATCAACATATTGAACCGGCATGTACTAATATTTTTGGGTCAAACTTGAATTAAACTCGCTTTATTGGAAAAAAAATATATAATTATTTTCAAGTTATTAAGGCTTTCTCGTCAAACTTGCTATACCAAATATAGTTTTGATTTATACTTTCTAAGGTATTCAAACTCTCGATTAGATTGAAACAGACTCTTCTAGAGATTATGTTTACATTTACAATCTACATAGAACAATAACCATGAACATATATTCAAAAGTAATAAATGCCTACAGTGGATACTCAATCAAATACCAACATTATTAGCCCTGTTTTTTTTTAGAAATATATTTAGGAAAATTCTTATATTTTGATCATATATTCGATTAAGCATTAATTATTTTTTTGTATTCAATTAAACCCAGCATTATGTTAAATGTTTATAATTTTGAATAGTAACTGATTATATTGTTTTTATATTTTTACAACTGATAATATATATTGTCAAAATGTAATAACTTAATTGAATAAAAAATGAAAATTCAACTCTAAATTGTTAAAAGGGTCCAAATGTAATGATTTTAATGAATATTTCTTTTTTATAGATAACTAAAATCGTAAACATTTAACAAAATATTAGACTTAATTGAATAAAAAACAATTATGGTTTAGTCGAATATAAAGTCAAAATATAAAGACTTTCCTAAATATATCATTTTTGTATCCATTAAGTGTTGCATTTATAAACTATTGTCTAGATAAACAATATTTAAAATATATTTAACAAGAAACACACGTATACATAACAACTCAATCAATACTAGCCCACTTTCTAAAAGCCTTCACATATGCAAGCCTATTACATTGAGCCTCCGATCTAACATCCGATAATTTCAATTTTCTATAAAGACCCTTATGCAATTTCAAAAACTCACTTTTATAAAACCACTTATCCGCATACATACCATTCTTCTTCATACACCCAATAACCTCCATCACCCTCTCAAAATAACCACCTTTCAAAAAACTCACAATCAAAACCTCATACAAATCTACACCAACTTTCACATTTCCATCATCACAATTCCTCTTTATATCACCCCATAAAATAGTAATCTCACGATACATTTCTAAAGAAGAATACCCCATCACCATGTACATGTAAGTCGCCATTGTAGGGTAAACTTTCTTTTCTTTCATACTTTTATATGTTTTTAAAGCATCGTCGATCATTTTCGCCTTTGTAAAAAAGTAAATCGAAGAGTTGAATTCGTAAATAAAACTATCTTTTTCCACTTTTTTCATTTCTTGAACCAAACATTTAGCTAAATCTGATATTTTACCAGCAGTAAGAATGTGAGAATTCATAAGTGAGCTGTCAGACATCTTGTCGGTTATCTGTGGGACCCTTTTAGTAATTTCAACATCGTGTATTATTATACCGGCTTTCTTGATTTGTTTCAAAAGTCCTTCAACTTCTCTATGTTTGTTACTTTCATAATAAGCTCTCAAAAGTGATGCATATGAACTAGCACAAAGTACGTTGCCTTTTTTTTCAGTATCATCTAAAATGTCATGGGCGGTTTCAAGCCACCCCACATGAATACACGCATCAATAACATCATAAATCAAATCTTTCATTTCTAATAACCCGTTTTCCGTTTCGATTCGCCATAAAAGATTCGATAACTCGCTAACCCTCCCTTGTCTCTTGTACCGTAAAACGAGTTTCGCGAGGGTATTATTGGAAATAACGAACTTTCCGCTTTTATACATCACAAGCCCTTCATTTCTTTCGACCTTCATTAAATTTTCGTCTATCAAATGAGGTAAAACCCGTAGTTTTAATCCCATTTTGAGATTTTGAGATCCAATAGGGACAATGAACGGCTTCTTTTCTTTTAATCCCGTTTTTTTGCGATTAATCATTTCCAATATGAGTTTAGATGCGGAATCAATATCGTTGAATTTAAAATGTAAACTCATAAGACAATCATAAAATTGGAAATAATGATGACCGAAATGAACCGCCACGTCATCAACACAATTTTTGAATTTCTTTAACTCGTCTCGTTGACCGTTAATCTCGTGGATTCGCGCAATATTTATAATTGTATACGCATCACCAATTACTCCCATTTGTGCCATTAATTCTATGATTTTTTCAGCCTTGAAAGATAAGTTATAACTCGAGCAAGCATCAAGAACAAGGTTGAAAATAACCGTATCCGGTTTGTTAAAACCGAAATGACGAAAATGGTCACAAATTTGAATTAATATATTTGAAGCAAGATATGTACCGATTTCTTTTTTGACCATATGAAGAGTGATTGACCCTAATAAGTTATTTGGTGGAATGTTATTTTTCTCGATCATTATTCTAAGAATCTTGGATGCGGGAATTGGCATTTGTGCCCTTGCTAATGAGAGTGAGAGGTTGCGGACATGGTCAATGTGGATGATGTTTGACTTTTCTTTGGAGAGAGAAAGGGTTATATCGCATGCTATTTGAAGCCATTTGGGGGTAAGTGAGTAGGATAATTCGGTTATGAATTTATTTAGTAAATGGGCGTTTGGTAAACCGTGAAGTTTTTTGAAGTTTGTGTAGGATTCCCATGCTTCATTTAGTTGATGATTTTTTAAAGAAGTTTCGAGGTTTTTGAGTAAAATGTCACGGGAAGATCCTTCCCATGAAAGTGTTGGTGGCTTTATGGTACTGTAGAAATGTCTGAGGTGAATATTCAAGGGCATTTTAGGAAAAATGTTTGAAAGAAAAAACCTGGTAAGATTGTAGTGGATGAAGTTGAGATGAAACATGGATGCTGTCACCAGTTTGCTGTTTACACATTATCTGGAGAAATATGAAAATTAGTATTACAATGAGAAGATTTTATATAGAAACAGTTTTAAATTAGAGTCTTTTGGTTACAAATACTAACATTCCAAATAGGCATATTATCAAACACCTGGTGTTCATCCTCTCTTTCTTCAATTTTCTTTAATTTGCATCGATACACACACAACAAATACTCCGCCCAGATAAATAATTTTACCAATGTAAGTCATAGATGAACAGAGAAACAAAAACCAATTCGCTTTATTGATTCGCGATTTCTATTAATAAATAGGCATCATCAGAGCTCTCTATGTAGGATTCTTACATATATAGCATATAATATTTCTGCCCCATCAAATTTTATCACGATTTTCGACTTAGAACATCTCATACAATCAAAAAGTTCTTATTTTTACCGAATTTTGAAGCTAAAAGATATAGTTTGACTCACTTGTCCTACGAACTGGTAGAGTTACCCATTTTGACCCACAACAAAATTGACATCAGCAATTGAAGTTTGCATTGAATTTGAGAGTAGAAAACAGAGAGCTGAGAGAGAAGTACCTGATTTGATTGGAGAGATTACCGGAAACGAACATGGATGGAGAGTAAGGAGGTGAAAGAATTTTGTTTTCGTCCGAGAAGAAGTGCGTTTCCCGCTTTCGCTATTTAGGTTTGGCTCGGGTTTGGTTAAAGAAAGATAAAAATAAGCTACGTATTTTTTTGGAAAGTTTATCGGACAACATTTGTGTTTTGTCTAACATTATAATTAACTGAACTATCACACTTTTATTTATTAGTGTAGCTCACCTATCATTTTATTATCACTCTAACAACCATTTAAGTATGTATGATTTCTCACATACCACTCAACTAGATTAAATTTGCCACATAACACTTAAATTCATTAGATTTCTCATGTACCACTTAAATTTCTCAACTGCCACCTATTTGCAATATATCTAAACCAGTTTAAACCATAATATATGTTAAAGCAAAAGACATTAAGTCATTCTCTGAAAATGTCTTCTGACCGATTGAAATTATTGTTCAACTCTAGCCATTATTCAACCTCCAATAATGAGAGAAGGGCTTGGGGCATCTCTATGAAGAAGATGCTAGATGCCAAAGAAGCATAGTATGAAGAACTAAAAGTGGAATCTAATTGAGTTGGGCAACAAATGAAGAATAAGGTAAGTGTCATTGAAGATAAGAAAAAGTGGATAGCTGACACGAAAAAAGAAATACAAGTAGTTAAATGTTGGATAAAGACAGTCGAACGTGACCTTGAGATTGTAGAGTATAACTTTTGGCAAATGTGTGAGAAAATGTGTGGAGTTCAAGAATGGGTTGATAAAGAGAAAGCAAAAGTTTGTACGACTATCCTGAACGAATTTCGGTTCATAAAAACGAAAGATGAGTGGTTTTTTATGTATGGTCATTTCTAATGATCATTTCTAGTGAGGACAAGAATGAACGTTGTTTTTACGTATTTATGTTTTGTTCAACACTTATTTACTACTAGCGTTGTCGGTTTATTAAACAAAGTTAAATGTTAGTATAATCATAAGTTAAAGCTACCCAGTTTTTCCACATGACAAACAAACTAAAAAAAATATCTATTCGCATATGTTTAACATAACAAAATACAATGTCTAAATGGACTTCTTGGTACGACATGTATCGCAGGCTAACTGTGCAAATTGCGTAGAATATGTGTTAGGCCATTTGGTAGTGCAACCCCCAATGCTCAAAAAGTGACCAAATGTCAATCGAGCATTATCAGACCTATGCTCGAGAAGCAAGGATAGATCGAGCATAATATGATGTCGATAAGAACATGCATAAAGAGAGTAAATAACTTAATCAAATATTTTTTGTATAATCGTAATAGAAAAACATATAAAACTTAAATCGCACTCGAACCACCCATTGGCAAAGTCCCCATATACGCTCATCCAAAATTCCATCAACGCCTGCTCGACAATGTAAGGGTGATCAATGAGTATATAACCATGACCCTTTTTATATAGGATGAGAATACTGTCATCCATGCAATTGTCCAAAGATGGGGTTGTGTAAAAGTACTGCCTTTGTTCTTTATCTATATAACGGAGACATCAACCAAATCGAAGGGTTTGTAAGTCGTTGTGTACACATTAAGCGTAATGGTGGGGTTTGGAAAGCTGATTAAGACACTTCAACGATGTTGTTATACTGTGAGAGTGCATCATCATGACCCAAGAAGAAGTAATGGTTCAATAATTATTAATTGTTATCATCTAATTGCCTTTCTTTTTGTAGGTAGTTTGTTGTACGAGTATAGTAGTTGGTCCTATAATAAGTTAAGGGTAATAAATTTTTAATTAATCAATAATGCTATAAACACATAATATAAGGAATAATAAATAAATAAAGATGTTACTCTTGCACGTACATGTGTAATATGACACACTCATTAATGGATGTATTGCAAACATTCATTAAAGGAAATCGCCACACGTGGCTGCTAATTGTGTCTGTATTATATGGTCTACTAGTATCCCCAATACAGCCTCAACATATGTCATATAATTATGTTGTGCTTTTATAGTATTGAGAGCGAATAGGAGCTGACATTCCTTAAGAATCCTCTATAACTCGTTTATGATTTTATCCTTTTATGATTCTTATGTTACATGTGGTATAGTGTAAAAACCCGAAAATTTTGGTAAAAGTCATAAAACCAATATAAGTAAAGTTGGGTTTGAACAAGCGTAAAATGGTCAATTGGCACATAAATGACTTTTATGTAAAGAAAATTTAATTATGAGGTAAGAATGAGATTTTGAAGTGTTAACATGTCTTAAAGCGCAAAATAAGTTTATAAGTGGAGAAAAGTTATAAAATGTAGAAGTTCTTACAATCTAAGCATGTTATGTGCTATTTTGAGAAAAATGGTAAAAAGGGGTAAAACGATCATTTGACATGCAAATGACTTTAAAGTCAAGAAAATGTAATGTTGGGGTCAAAATGAGATAAAATAAACCTGTAATGTTATAAAAAACGAATTCTTGTGCCATTTTGGGATAAATGGAACTTAAGGGATAAAAAATGTAAAATGGCTAAGTATATAAAGGAGAAAATATCTCCTTAATGTTCAGAAATTCTAGAGAAATCGTGAGAGAGCTAGAGAGAGTTCCAGTGATTGGGTTCATGAAGGTTGTGGAGAATTGAATCAATTCCACTTGGAATTGAAGAATTTCAAGTCTTCTAAGGTTAGTAAACTCGTTTTTAGGGTTGTTTAACCCATTTCCCGTGAGTGTGTTACTGTAGCTTCGTGATTTCAGTGGCTAGAGGAGGATTATCCTATGATTCCTAGCCTTAACTTGTGTCTTAATTACTATCTAAACATAGTTTAGCCATTGAAAGTGTTAAAAATCAAGAAATGAGAATTTTAGCTCAAGAACCCTAGAAATGGGTTTGTGAGATTGAAAGTGATCTTTATGGTTTTGTTAAGTTCTAATAATCATTTAAGATATATAAATACATTTCTAAGTGACTGTTTTCAAAAATTTGTATTTTTGGTGAAAATTGTCAAAAACGGGATTTTATGAGAACAACAGAAATTATGAGCTTGAAACTGATTTTAAATGATCCAATAAGCCTAAAGTGTCATAAAGGACATGAGAAATCAATTCCCTTCTTGAAAATTCATTAAAATGATTTTGGAATAAAAATGAGTCTTTTGGGAATGATTTCAAGCAAAAGTGATGAAATTGAAGAAACTATGGTTTAAATGTATAAAGGAGTTGTTATTTTAGTCCTAGAATGGTTTTAAATTGATTAAGTCAAGTATAAAGAACTTAATGTGAACAATTAGTGCAACTGCAGTTTGGAAAATCGCCAAATAAGGCAACCTGCTTGCAGGTCGCGACGCGACCACCACCCTTGTCGCGACGCGAGGCGGCGATGCAGAATTGCATTGAGTCTCCTGCCAAGTGCAACTTGATTTTGAGATTTGGTTCAAAACTTGTCCATTTGATCTCAAATTTTGAACATAGGTCCCTTATGGTCCAAAACTTTGTGGAAAATTATCAAAATTAAAATACGACCTCCCGAGAGTACTGTAGCAAAATACGCGTATTCCGGAAAAGTTTACAAATTAAAGAAAGCTAGTTTAATAAGGGTTGTAGCTTAGTTACGACCCGTAACTGTATAATATGGGACTCCTGTATTGTAGAGTCAGTTATAGTTGGTGTTAACCAAATATGTGTAATAAATGTGTATATAGGCGGTGGTTCAAATACGGTTGATCGAGTAAAAGATCAATGAATAAGAGGGACGAGGAGGGGAATAATTCTAGTTAGACTTCTCTAACTAGTTGAGGTGAGTAATGTGTGGATTTTCGAGTACATAGCAAAATGAGTTTTATATAAAGGAATGAATTTTATAAAAAATGATTTGTGAGTCAAAATGGTTTTATGAAAGTTGATGTGGTTAATGAGAAAGGAAATGGTTCTGTGGAACTAAAATGTTTTTGTGAAACTGGAAATGATATTGTGAAATAGTAAGTATAATGTATACAAAAGATAAATGAGAAATACAGAGAATTAATAAAGTGATTGAGCCCTGTTGATGAGTTGAGAAGTATCCGGATAAAGATCACGGCCTGCTGCGGTAGGGGTGGTCAAAAGACACTACTGGGATGGTACCTCCCGTCGCGAAGTAGTTGTCTAATTGGTACCTTGATGGATGAATTCGTTTCATGCTGTCGAGGGAGGAGTTATACGGGTGCGTCTCGTATAAAACCTACGGGTGCGCTCGTAGGAATGTGCTCACAAATGAAAAGGAAAACCTATGGGTGCGCTCATAGGAAATTAAATAATATGAAAATTTGGAAATGTTTAAAATATGGAAAACTGTTTTGGGTCTAAAACCCATATTACTCACGAGACGTATGTCTTACGTATTTGTTTTAAAATGCTATGTACTCAGGTGATCAAGCAAGGAATTAGAAGAGTCGAGTGTGGGCCGGTAGCTTTCGTTGTGCAAAGTATGTGCTGTTTAAATTGTAGCAATGATACAGAAGAGTAATACCCCGTATGTATAACCAAATATTTTGTATTATAAAGTTTTGGTAAAAAAATTTGTATGAAATTGGGGTGTTACAATTTGGTATCAGAGCCATAGTTTAAGCGATCTAGGTGTCAATACTTGAACCTAGACTTAAACTGTGTATGGGTTAAGAGAGATACAGACTAAAGATAAGACTGTAAATAAGAGGAGGTAAACCTGAAACAGTGGAACATGATTCCTGGTGGTGAAACCGGAAGCAAATATGTATAGGTGGTTATAATAATATAGGCCCGTACTATCATAATCACAGGATATATATTTGAGTTTGGTGGAACCACAAGGGAATCATGGGAGTCTGTAAAGGGTGTGTGTGGAATGTGTGGAAGGTGTTGGATTAGGTGTCTAAGCCATGACTTTATATTTATATTTATCTTGTTAATTGAAGCAAAGTCCATTTGGGTTGCCCTCATAGCTGGAGGTCAGGATAGAGTTCAGTAGAGTTAAAGGTTGATTTATTAATTGTGTAATAAATCAATAGAATTAATTAAATGGTTTATTAATATATTTAAGTGTTAATATATTAATTAGAAACTATAATAATTAATTGAGATTTAATCTAGAATTAATTGGATTTAATTTAGTGATTAAATTAATTAATTAAAAGTGCAGGGACTGGTTTTGTAATTATTCAATAGTTAAATAAAAGGCTGGCCAATGGACAGGGGCCATAAATGGCGCCAATTGAGGAGGGTTCCTCAAAATGGCGAAACCCTAATTAGGGTTTAGAAAAAAGGCTTGGCCAAATTAGTTTGCAGGCTTGCCCACTTGGAGGCTCCTTAGGGTTTCAGCTGTAACCCTTGGAGGTTATAAAAGGAGGCACCTGGCCACCCTAAAACCTGCGCCACTTTCACCAGACAAACTCTGCTGGACTGTCTTCTCCATTGCTTTGGGTGTGACTTGCATTTGAGGCAGGATACTTTTGCTGCTAGCTTCAAGAACAAGATTCAAAGGTTGGTTCTTCTGATTTAAACTTTAGAAATAATTGTTGGCCTTTAGGTTTTAGTTTATTATCTTCATAGAAGAAAACATAGATCTTTCTAGGGTGCATGTGAACCATAAGGAATTTTTGTGTTCATTGATTGCTAGAAAACCCTTCAGTGGTATCAGAGCTTAGGCTGTTTTCTTGTGAATTGATATAAACTGCTTGAATTGTTTTTTCCTTGAGGTTTTGTGCGAAAAACACCTCATGGGAGAGGACAATTTCGTGGCGTAGGCTAGGGTTTCCTAACCCTAGCCGCCACCCCTTGGTTCCCCTTTATTTGCTTGATTTACTTGCCTTGATTAGGATTGTTATTTATGGTAATTGCTGATTAATTAAATAACTAGAATCCTTATCCATATCTTGTAGATTTCGAAATCTAGGGGTTAATATAGGTAATTAATTTGATTAATTTTGTGATGCCTATATTTGATTTAATTAGTTTAATTAATTGTTTAATTAAAAGACCAATTAAATCAGCTTAAGGAATTAATTTAATTTTTCGAAAAATAGTTTAAAATTTGCAAAAATTATGAGAAAATTAATTCTAAAATATTTTAATAATATTAAAATATATCTTATATATTTATGATTAAAAGTTAATTATTTATATATAAGAAAATTGGTTAGTCTTACCGCAAGTAGGCCTCATTCACAAAACTGTCCTATAAAGAGGGTATAAGGCGACTGACTATAAAATGTAAGTCTAATGGGTATCCACTCTTACCCACCGCTCTCCTGGTCAGTCAAGTGTCGATAGCCGAATGGGTTTGATAGAACCGCTAAGCCTCTTAAAAGTATAATTCTATAATTGAAAGTACTAGAACCTTGAACAAAACCCAATCTAGTTACTTTAGGTTAAAAATGTGAATTGGTGCTAATCCATGGAATTGCACATTGCACTTTGTGGAACGTTGGTGGAGCGTGTGTGGTTTACCGGCACACCAACTGGGGTCTACAAAGACTTGCAATGGGTTTCTCGATTTTGTCATTATTAACGGAGCGTGTGTGGTTAACCGGCACGTTAATTAGAGATG
Source organism: Cichorium intybus (assembly GCA_023525715.1). Lineage (NCBI taxonomy): Eukaryota > Viridiplantae > Streptophyta > Magnoliopsida > Asterales > Asteraceae > Cichorium > Cichorium intybus. Next base: position 89,744,254 of record CM042016.1, on the reverse strand, counting down.
ACAATTGACTTCGAGAGTACCGAGCGAATTTTCATGGTTATTCACACTCGGTTTGTGATCCTCGGCATCCCAGTCACAAACAGTGGGGTACATCCGAGACTAAACATGCCATTGAATAGTTCAATGTGTCTCAACAGATCTAGGAATTTCATAAGATGAAATTGATAAGTGTATTATCTACCTTAATGACCATTATGTTGTGATTCGGCATCCCTCTTCACACCATAGTTGGGGTACTTTGGGTCCTAGCCTTAATAAATAATATATTGGGTAATTATTTAAAAAGGATAAATTAAACTAATAAAATTCTATTTATTGTAGATGTCTGAATCAAGTGTCTATTCTCCTCCCTCTCCTCCTTCACCCATTTCTGAGAGCATCAGAAAGCACCTGCTAAATATGGAAAGACTGACTGGCCTTAACTGTAAGGAATGGCTTCGCAATTGGAGATGGGTTCTCGGCATTGCGGGCAAGCTTCATCTCACCGAGTATCCGATCCCGGTTCCACCGGAACAAGTCATCATAAAGAGCCTTTATGATAAGCATGACTTATTAGTTGATGAATCCGAAAAGATTCGTGACCTCATGCTATTGACCATTGACCCCGAGTTCCGCAAGGATTTTGAATCCTTGGGGCCATATGAGTTAATGCAATCGGTTGAGGAAAAGTTTCAAAAACCGGTCGAAGAGGAACGAGCTAGGATCTTCAAAAGACTTGCAGAGTGTAAGTTAAAAGAAGGAAGTAGCATCGATTCGCATGTTCTTCAAATTGAAGCGTACATAGGCGAATTGTACAAACTTGGTTATTCCATGAGTCAGGAGTCGAGTGTTAACACTCTACTCGCTTCACTGACTAGTAAGTACGATCTGTTCATTCAGACGTATAGAAAGGAAGACCAGAAAAAGACCTTAATGGAAATGCGTCCACTGTTGACTTTATACGAGTCACTCCTGGACAGGCATAGCTCCAATGGTTCAGCTACTTCTGGATTAAGTCCAGTGGAAAGACACAGCAAGAAACGATCCAAATCGTCTGGATATGTCTTAAGCTGGGAATCCACAGAATCGGATACAGTCGCGAAAAGATTGAAAGACGCACCAAAGTCAAAGTCTTTTGAAAGCTCAGGTATATCTAAAAACCTCAAAACTCTTGTTTCATAATTCCTTGATGCATAATGTGATAGTCACATTTTGGTTTGTGTGCAGGGAATGAGTAAGGTACGGGACTTTGATGCATAGGAGCACATTTGGATTGGATTTCCAGCTCATGCAGTTTTGAAGTTTAGTTAGATATTGAAACATTGTTATTAGCTTTTAGATGCGTATGACATTGTCTATCATATAGTACATTGTGCAAGGATTTTTGTTTTTAATAAAATTGTCAATTTTCTTTTAACACATGTTGTTTGAAATATCGTTAAAATGTTGTATGATTGTGTTGAATGCATAATTGGTAATAACCTGAATATTGAATGCATCCAAAGTGTTTGGATCTTAGGAATTGTGTCCCTTATGATTGTTAAGATAAATGTTATAAGAATCAATTCAACCAAAGGTCCAATTGGAAAGGACTTTGGAATCACTTGACTTAGAGTCACTTGATGAGTTGAGTTCTTAATGTGTTAAGAAATGAATCAACCAAAGATCCAGTTGGACAGGACTTTGGAATCATTTGAATTAGAGTCAGATGATGATTAAGTCCTTTATAAAGCACATGTGGCAAGAAATGAATCACCCAAAGATCCAAAGGATAGGATTTTGAAATCAGCTGACTTAGAGTCAACTGAAGATTGCAAGTCTTGAACAGAATTAACAAAGTCATAAGTTTACATAGAGATGTAAAAGAGATTGAGATTAGAAGCAACGAACACATCAGTTGCTGTGTATTGCTCGAATCTCCGAATAGAACACAATTATTTGTACTTCACAATATTTGTCAGTCGGTATGACACATATGACCTCGCTTATCAGAATAAGCGATTGGATTGAATCTTTGAACAGTTCAAGGACTTCAAAGGAAGTACAAGATCCACAGAACTTGAGTGATAGCATAAACTGGGAAAATGTTTCACAGTTTATTTCCTTCCAAGAACATTTATAGTTATAATGTGTCTTAGGGAAGATGATGGAGCTTTGGTCGAAACAGTTCGATCCTCAATGTATGAGATACATTGCAAATTAGGTTCCGATACATTGAATACTAAACCAATCAGACCATATTTTTGCAGAAACTGTCTGAAATGTAAAGCTGGGATTGTCCCACTTGTACATCAAAGGTCCAGGGTCTTGTAGTGTTCGTCCGAACCTCATAACTGGCCTGAACCTAATCAGAAATGTCATTTCACTGGCCATCCCGCTGTACCTGGAAGAGAAAGAGCTCTTTTAGAAAGAACTCAGTTTCTAAGGAAACAGTGGGAGTTTGGGACAGTCCGAGTTCAGGATTAGCCAAGTGAAATAACCTTTAGTCATCACTAGGCTTAGGACAGAAATCAGATTCTGTTTTAATACTGACATAACCTTCTCTTGACCAGTAGTACTGATCACCGTCATAAGTAGTTATGATCGGGGTGACATACCGAATAGTGGTAAAACACTATAGTTGGTACGGATTTTCAATCCGACTACTTGGAAGCATTGGTGAGCCCGGTTGCTGCCAATTAAGAGAACTTTAGGACGAGATACAGTCCATGTGACAGTTTGATTGATTTTACAAATGGTCTTAAAACCAGTGGGAGTAATCATCAAAAGAAACCAACATGGACAGAAACGTACCTTCAGAACATCTGGTTGAGTGAGACGATACTGCATAATGTAAGTCGTTAGTGGAGCGTGTGTGGATCATCGGCACACTAATAGGAACTCACAAAGAATATGCCAGTATAAAGGTACATGGGCCCGGGATTTCCCCGCAGCCATCTCGCGAGAAAGGATATTCAGATTCTCAAAATATGCCAAAGGATTGGAGTTTGAGAATGAGCTGAAAGATATCCATTAAGATGTCAGAAAGGTTTGGATTCTCAAAATATACCAAAAGCTCTGGATTTTATGAATAGTCCATAACCGTGTCAAAGCCAGTGGGATTGTTGCTGTTATCTATCTCCATATGTGTGTCACATACTGCTTCTAGGAAACGTCTCTTTTCATTACAAAGTGTAATGACTTGGTGTTAAGAGACGGATCACTATGAAAGACTCAATAAAGATACGGCATGCTCGGGTGGTTATAAACGTCTATGAGATAAATCAAAACTCTGCCAAGATGATCTTGATGAGACTCAAGATGCATAGCTCAGGAAAGGAGTTTGCTATCATTGCAAAGTGTAATGATTTGGCATGAGAAATATAAAGAAGGTGCAGCATACTCACATAATCCATAGACATCTGTCAGATAGATGTTGTCGTCAGTATAGACCTGGCCATAGTAAGCATGACCTTGATAAGATTCAAGATGCATGGAAAAGAGTCTCCGAAAGGAAATAGTTATTGAAAGTCGTGACATAAGGATTATAAGTAATCCTAAGATTCCAAAAGGTTTAGGAATAGGACTGGATCGTATCCAATAAGTTTCTTGGATCGATCAGAAGTGTCATGAACATGTCTTGATGACTTAATGCTTAGAGCATACTGAGTCAGATTCAGGATATGACCTGGCTGGGAATACTTAATGGATTTTGTACATACATGAGAAATCATTAGAAAATGATTAGGGGTGAATGTTGATAACAATTTGAAAAGAGTTTTTCAAATAAGGACTTAATGGTTAAAGAATTTCATTGGCATTCCGATGGAGCGCGTGTGGCTCACCGGCACATCGTAACACCTCGAAATAGTCTTAGGGTGCAGTCATGTGGACTAAAGATCCCGAGAACCATGGAAAGTCACAGTACATAGAATGGAGTTGTTAGTGAGAATGACGGTATGACCAAAATTGAAATATCATCGGAAGGATATCCGATCGGATAAAGTGTATAAATGTATAACATTTGAATACATAGAAAGAGTGAAAGGTCAAGTAGACATAGATACATAACACGAATTAAATAGTTTAAAAGGAATCTAGAAACCGATAATAGTTTATGTAAAATCCGACTTGGTGATTACCTCGTGGAGACTTGGTAATTAGGCAATAGTAGCCATCAGTCAGATTTTATGTTTCAATTTTGCATGTTTCACTTCCCGAATAATTTGATTATTCAAAAGGTCCACAGTCGCTCATACTTTTCGGGAGTAAGTATGAACGAAGACTGTCATGAATTGGTTTGTAGATTGTCTAAGGAGTTAGACATTGCAGTAAGACTGCTACAACGTTCATGAGTACTTAGAAATAGAGATTTGAGTATTGGATAAACCCGCGCTCAATAGATTGCTTCATGGATTACATCACGAGCAATATTGAGACGATAACATCGTATGATCTTGAAGCGGAGACATATGAGTTGAAATTTACGAGTCGGTTGTGCATTGATGATGCGAAACGCATCGGTAACTCGATGTTATAAAACGCATTGTTGTGTACAATTTGATAAGTAAAAGACACAACCATATGAGTCAAAGCTTATTCATTCCTTGACCCTGATGGGAAACAGATATCTGTAGGCCGCTCGATGATTTTGAAGTTGACTAAAGTGCTGGCCAGCCGGGACTAAATTGATGTGTTCAATTAGAAGTCCGAAAGTCATAAGCAGAATCGGAAATTGGGAAACAGAGTATCGAACAGAGATTGATCTCAATCCATGTCTCGTGTCTGGAAATATCTTGTTGGACGAAGGATCATATGATCACTTATCTATGGACAGAACTGACTGGGTCAGAGTTCGGCAGCAGTTTCTTGGAAGGTGCAGGTTGTTAATTGATCGGGCCATTTTGGTTTAACGTAATACGTGATTAACATGATAAATTAAGCTTTATTGAACCAAGAATGGCTCTACTTTTGATGGAATTGAGTGAATTACATGCAGGGATTGAAAAACAGGAATTTTTGGCGAAAACTGCGCATTAAACGGACACCGGAAGCTGAAGAAAAATGTCAGCGTCCTAGCAGCGTCCCAGGCAGCGTCCCAGCAGCGTCCCAGACGCTGACCTGGAACTCTGGGCCATTTTGAAGGGAAAAAGCAAGTCAGGTTCGCGAGGAAGCCCGTCAGCGTCCTAGGTGGCGTCTGGGACGCTGGCCTAGGACGCCGGGCGTTTTTGGGACGTCTCGTCGTGGAACGCTGCTCGTCGTAACTGCTGAAGAAATACACACAGCGTCCCAGGGGCGTCTGGGACGCTGGTCTAGGACGCGGCCGCCTAGAATGCCCTAAATTGCCTTATTTAAGCCACTCTATTTAATGGAATTTTATCCCATCGACCCAAGGCAGCCTCCAGACGATTTTCTCAAGGTTTTGACAGTTTTCCAAGGTCTAAAACACTCCAAAATCATCCCCAAACAATTCCCAACCTCAAAATCAACCTCTTTTGCATCAAGATCAAGCCAGAATCTCTGAAGTTTTGAAGATCCAGACATGTTCATCATCTCTAACACAGAGTTTGCATCAATTCAAGTCATGAGTAGCTAAATCATCCCGTGATCACAACCGGGAGTAGGTTTTGATTTCCTTTCAAGTATTTTATTTTGATTTGAACCTTTTAGATTCATGAACACAGTGTTTGGATTGTTTGCTTTTAAATCATATGACTAGATTCCATTACTTGTTCTTAAATTGTTGCTTGATTGAGTGTAAGACAACTCTATTGTGATCTTCCCCACCGTGCCAAATCATCCACAGTGGTGTGTAGGACGGAGGGTGCGGATTTTACATAGTTTGATCCCAGATTTAGTCAGTAACAGTACGGTTATGTCTATGTAATCTGAATGAACGCAAAATTAGTAAAATCTGATATAATACATTGTTTAGGAATCAAAAACTGAAACCGGGAGTGATCACATCTTTCTCTGATTGAATCAAACCCCTTGCAAGCATTGTTTCTGAATTTATTTACTTTTTAAGTCTATTAGAACTAGTTGTTAACCATAAGCTCCTCGTGGATTCGACCCTTACTTGCCCTAGCTATTAGTGCTTTTAAGGTTATTTTTGATTGCATCAACGACTGCGATCAAATTTTGGCGTCGTTGCCGGGGAGCTATTGCGCTTAGCAACTTAGTTCTGTTTTGAGTCAATTTTGTTCTAGTTTACGTGTTTGCTTTGTGTTTGTCTTTTCAGATTCTTATAGGTTTTTCTTGCGTAATATCAATTTGGGACAATTTTCCCCATTGCACTTTCTATCATGGATGAACGAAGAACAATGGGTGATTATCTCGCCATGGATCAAGGTTATTATGACCTTTATAGTCCAATGCCACAACAAGATCCATATGATGATGATTGGTGGAGGAGCATCAATTCGGACGAAAATCCACATGATGGGTATTTTCTAGTAAATCAAGAAATATCACACGAGTCTTCACTTGACAAGAAGTTGGATCTGATGATGGAATTATTGAAGGAAGGCTTCAAACAAGAGGAAAACAACTCCAAAGCAATTTCAATTCTCGAAAATCAATTGGAACAAATGGTGGAGCAACTGCAACAACAACCATCGGACGATCATTCAGATACTATGCAAGCAGATGAGGTAACTAACTTGTGTAGTGATGAATCTTTTGACATTAATGTACATAAACCTACACCACCTGATTATGAGGTTGTGGTGGAGGATTATGTATCAATTAATGAGGAATATATTGAATTAGAAACAATTAACCAAGAAAAATCTGAATTTGAATCGGAAACATCTCAAATAATTTTCCAAGAACTAGAAACACTCAAAGTTGGGGAGGGGTCAGTGGAGTCTAATACCACCCCCGACCTAGCGAATTTCAAAGAACCCAAAAAGAACATTCTTGTTGACATTTTTGTGTTAGATTCTAAAAAACTAGACATATTCATAAAACCGCATGACATCATCAATCGTCCCATTTTGACAACTATTTTTTCTCAAATTAGTTGTCATGAAGGTGTCATTGATGTGACATTTGGAAACCGAAAATTTAAACTTCAACTATTTGGATGTACTAATGATCCTCCGATCGGTGGCGACTTTTTTGTAATCAACACTATGGATGATTATGTCTATGAGCATACCGAAAATATGCTTGTCGATACTACCCACGATCTGGAGGAACGTTTCTCTTGTAACAGGTTAAAAGCATTGGATGATTCCAAAAGTCAACTTCTGAAGAAAAAAATAAGGAACAAGAAGCATCATACAACACTCACCCATAAACCAAATAAGAAGGCGGCTCATGATGCAAAACATCAAGTCAAGAAATTCATTCAAAATAATCGTGGTCGGTTTTTCAAAGAAAGGTTTAAGTGTTTTCGTAGAAGGCTTAAAAGTAAATGGTTAGGCCCCCACAAGGTCAAAGTTGATCTGCCATTTGATCCGGGTGAAACTCGAGAATGTGAGTTGTTTGAAGAAAAAGAGAAATATATGACACCATATCAACGCAACATGATTGTTTTTCAAAAAAGTCAACTGACATACGACCCTCCGTGAAGCATGGTACAGATATCTGTCTGGCTGAAGACGTTAAACTTAGCGCTTTACGGGAGGCAACCCGCGAACTTTGTGGGTGTGTTCACTGCAAACCCTCACGAGACTTCACTCGTCCACTAGGGGCAACCTAGGGGTTTAAAAGGCTTGTTGCACATGCCAAGTGCAATCGCGATCCCTGGCAAAATTGAGGGTTATTTTTTTATTTTTTATTTAATATTGTGCTTGCAGTTTTGTTTTTTTTTTTTTTTGTAGGATTTTTTTGTTGCATCAGGGACGATCCAAACGCTCAAAGTTGGGGAGGAGTGCACTTGAACGAGTGACAATAAACCGAGGAAAGATGAAAGATTGAAGAAATCGACACATTAAAAAATCCAAAATTTTCGGTTTTGTTCGGACCCAAACAAAAAAAAATTTCAAGCCTCCTCTACCATCAAATTACTAGGTGAATCGCTCTCCTCTGCTATTTTTCTTTCTATTATATATCCCAGTTGTGTTTATTTTGGTTGATTTAGTTGAAAACTTTAAAAATGGATTTGGGCACGAGATGATGTATTTTTGGATCTTGATGAACTGTCCCCGGATTTTTTCCTTTTTGTCCCGATTGTGACTCGGCAAAACGAAAAATGATTGAATAAAAGGGACTGGACATGGAATAGCAGGTGATGAGATAAAAGTGACATTCCAACTAATGTATATTTCTGTGGTTGCCTGTCCGGTTCTAGTAACAATTGGACCAACAATGTTTTAACTTCAAGTTGCAAACAGGTTTTTTCTAAAAATTTATGTTTCAAAAGTTCCTCTAGAGATACTCTGTTTAAAGAACTCTGATGGCCCGGTTCCCGAATTTGCTTGTAAAGATTCCTACTGCATTCTATGACCGCACGACCTTAGATGTCCCTATTTTTGTAATTTATATTCCGCTGTTCGGGTTGTTGCGTACCTGGAGCCTGGTGTACCCCATTTCAGGTTTCCACGTCCACCATCAGCTTGAATATGAATACATCTTCGGAACTTTGATAAGTACCTTGCTAAGTAACCGGCAACCCGTAGGTGACCCCTCTTGGAAGCCGCGCAAAAAGGCAAGACTCACTTGAAAAGTAGATTGCATATAAGTAATTTTAAATTAACGATCTATATTCCGCTGTTTGGGGTTGTTGCGTACCTGGGACCTGGTGTACTCCATTTCAGGTTTTCACGTCCACCATCAACTTTAAATATGAATATTATACTCGGAGCAAAATATTCTGAGACATAGATCACAACTGAAGTTCTACGAATGAAAATCAAATGGAAAAGTAAAAATGGCAAATGAGTAAAAGTATAAATTTAATATGGTTGTAATGCGGCAAAAGAAAAAAAAAGAAAAAGAGAAAAAAAAAATAATAATAAATAAAAAGGACCGATAAAAAAAAAGAACCTTAGGAATCTGAACAGAATGCAGTAACAAAAAAGGACTGACCGTACCATATCACTGGAAAAACCACAGGGGGGAGGTAAACTTGGTATCTTTGGAGAGACTTTTGAAAAATGAATTTTTGACTTAACCGTTTGCAGGGTGAAGAAATTTTAAGATCACTAAATAGTGCTTTGCACTTAAAATAAACGGACATCCGGGCTGGCAATGGACACAGGCGTATGCAATACTGTAATGTTTTACTTTTGTTTGATTGGTTGTTATTTTATGGACTGGACCTGAATTCTGATTTCGTTGAGTCTTTCTCGGGACGAGAAAGAGATAAGTTGGGGAGGTTTGATCGGGCCATTTTGGTTTAACGTAATACGTGATTAACATGATAAATTAAGCTTTATTGAACCAAGAATGGCCCTACTTTTGATGGAATTGAGTGAATTACATGCAGGGATTGAAAAACAGGAATTTTTGGCGAAAACTGCGCATTAAACGGACACCGGAAGCTGAAGAAAAATGTCAGCGTCCTAGCAGCGTCCCAGGCAGCGTCCCAGCAGCGTCCCAGACGCTGACCTGGAACTCTGGGCCATTTTGAAGGGAAAAAGCAAGTCAGGTTCGCGAGGAAGCCCGTCAGCGTCCTAGGTGGCGTCTGGGACGCTGGCCTAGGACGCCGGGCGTTTTTGGGACGTCTCGTCGTGGAACGCTGCTCGTCGTAACTGCTGAAGAAATACACACAGCGTCCCAGGGGCGTCTGGGACGCTGGTCTAGGACGCGGCCGCCTAGAATGCCCTAAATTGCCTTATTTAAGCCACTCTATTTAATGGAATTTTATCCCATCGACCCAAGGCAGCCTCCAGACGATTTTCTCAAGGTTTTGACAGTTTTCCAAGGTCTAAAACACTCCAAAATCATCCCCAAACAATTCCCAACCTCAAAATCAACCTCTTTTGCATCAAGATCAAGCCAGAATCTCTGAAGTTTTGAAGATCCAGACATGTTCATCATCTCCAACACAGAGTTTGCATCAATTCAAGTCATGAGTAGCTAAATCATCCCGTGATCACAACCGGGAGTAGGTTTTGATTTCCTTTCAAGTATTGTATTTTGATTTGAACCTTTTAGATTCATGAACACAGTGTTTGGATTGTTTGCTTTTAAATCATATGACTAGATTCCATTACTTGTTCTTAAATTGTTGCTTGATTGAGTGTAAGACAACTCTATTGTGATCTTCCCCACCGTGCCAAATCATCCACAGTGGTGTGTAGGACGGAGGGTGCGGATTTTACATAGTTTGATCCCAGATTTAGTCAGTAACAGTACGGTTATGTCTATGTAATCTGAATGAACGCAAAATTAGTAAAATCTGATATAATACATTGTTTAGGAATCAAAAACTGAAACCGGGAGTGATCACATCTTTCTCTGATTGAATCAAACCCCTTGCAAGCATTGTTTCTGAATTTATTTACTTTTTAAGTCTATTAGAACTAGTTGTTAACCATAAGCTCCTCGTGGATTCGACCCTTACTTGCCCTAGCTATTAGTGCTTTTAAGGTTATTTTTGATCTCAATCCATGTCTCGTGTCTGGAAATATCTTGTTGGACGAAGGATCATATGATCACTTATCTATGGACAGAACTGACTGGGTCAGAGTTCGGCAGCAGTTTCTTGGAAGGTGCAGGTTGTTAATTAATCAGAAGATAAATTAAAGTCATAGACTTATCCAAGTGGGAGACTGTTGGATTAGGTGTCTAAGCCATGACTTTATATTTATATTTATCTTGTTAATTGAAGCAAAGTCTATTTGGGTTGCCCTCATAGCTGGAGGTCAGGATAGAGTTCAGTAGAGTTAAAGGTTGATTTATTAATTGTGTAATAAATCAATAGAATTAATTAAATGGTTTATTAATATATTTAAGTGTTAATATATTAATTAGAAACTATAATAATTAATTGAGATTTAATCTAGAATTAATTGGATTTAATTTAGTGATTAAATTAATTAATTAAAAGTGCAGGGACTGGTTTTGTAATTATTCAATAGTTGAATAAAAGGCTGGCCAGTGGACAGGGGCCATAAATGGCGCCAATTGAGGAGGGTTCCTCAAAATGGCGAAACCCTAATTAGGGTTTAGAAAAAAGGCTTGGTTCAATTGGTTTGCAGGCTTGCCCACTTGGAGGCTCCTTAGGGTTTCAGCTGTAACCCTTGGAGGCTATAAAAGGAGGCATCTGGCCACCCTAAAACCTGCGCCACTTTCACCAGACAAACTCTGCTGGACTGTCTTCTCCATTGCTTTGGGTGTGACTTGCATTTGAGGCAGGATACTTTTGCTGCTAGCTTCAAGAACAAGATTCAAAGGTTGGTTCTTCTGATTTAAACTTTAGAAATAATTGTTGGCCTTTAGGTTTTAGTTTATTATCTTCATAGAAGAAAACATAGATCTTTCTAGGGTGCATGTGAACCATAAGGAATTTTTGTGTTCATTGATTGCTAGAAAACCCTTTAGAAGGTGTGAGTGACATAGGGTTGGTATACCTATGTAATAAAAAAAACCAAGTATGATGGGAAATATTAAAGAATGAACGTAAAGAATTAGAAAACAAGATAACGAGTGTGTGAAAAATAATACGGGAAATCCAAATGTGGTTGTGATAACCACCATACCATATGAGAAATAATGTAAAGTATATGTAATAAACATGAGAAACTATAATAGAAGACGATAAAAGAGGTGATAAGAATGTATAAATTTATTGAGAATTTTGAAATAGAAGAAATGGGGTTATAAAATGTAAATATAAAAGAAATGTATAGTGGAAAATTCCGTTGTCTAACGGAACTGAATTATGATCATGGAATAAAGATAAAATGGTGTCACTACAGTGACCAAAGAAAGAAAGATTGGAAAAGAATATGAATACATATATGTCAATAAAACCCAATGGCTGTGTGAAAGGGTAAAGAATAAATATTGAGAGGAAGTATGATATGTCTTCCAGGGATAACCAGGGAATTGAAGTATGTGTACTAAAAGTTATGGTCGAATATGTTAGTATAAAATGGAAGTAAAATACTTAACCAAGTATTAGATAAGGAATAAAAAGAAAATTAAGAAATGGGAAGTCGTGACTTCCAAACCCGAAGGAAGTATAACAAGTAAAGACATCCAATGGTTGGAGTAAATAACTAAGTCGTAAGTATGGTGCTATAACGGGTAATATGATAAAGTAAGATACCCGAATGAGAAAGAAATGAAAAATGGAAGACTGTTAAGGATTATGATATTTTAAGTATTTTGCATTATTATAATGTGATTATAAGAACATGAATTGAAAAAAAAATTATTAAAGAAAATGATGATAAGATATTGGTTGTTTGGAATTAAAGTCCGCAACCAAATGAAGGAAGTATAAAAAGAAATACAAATAATAAAAAGGGTATACCGGAGTATGTTAACTGAGGAAAACCAAAAGCATGAAAGAAATATGACTAAATGTCATAATCAATATGAAGTAAGGAATAAGAGCGAATGCCTAAGTAAGTACTAGGCAAAGAATCAAAGATAAGATAAAAGAATGAAAATAAGAACTATAATAAATAGATAGCAAGTTGTTACTTCCGAATGTGAATGAATATAACAGGTAAAAGTATTCAATGTTTGTGAAAAACGGTCAGTGCATGGCCAATATTTATGAAATGTAGTGTATATATATATATACGTGTATGAGTGTGAAAGAATGAATAAGTATGGAAACTTATATAATATATAAGTGTAAAGGTGGATATGAAATATGTATCCTAATTAGAATACTATAAATTAAGAGGCAAAACAATGAGATAAAGTATTTGGCATACAGCCCCAAAATACAAGAGAATAAATGATATAGAGAAAAAGATATGGTATCAGTATTTCATCATAAAATACATAAGAAGAAAGTATGGCATGGAATACGAGGTATATACTATTGTGAAGGAATGGATAAGCTTATATCTTTAATATATGTAGAAATAAAGCGTATAAAGGAATGAGGTGTAAACGAAAAGATAATGTAATGTGTGGGGCATATAGTCTCATAACACATATAAAATGATGGTAAAAGATATGATGAAATAAATTTGGGCTTAAAGCCTAGACAATGTATAGAAAAGGAGTAGGATACAAAAGTTTAATATTTATGAAAGAAGGGTCATACTATATAAATACGAAAATAGTGTATATTAAAAGAGTACAATGAGGAAAGAAAGTAAATACTTGAATTGGTAATGTAAGTTTTTCTAATCAAATGGTAAAATGTCGTATTTGGGTAGTAAGAAAGACAAGCTTTTGGCATTAGCCATAATAAGTATAGAGAAGTAAATGATAAAAAGGTAAAACTTAAATTACATGTGAAGGTAATAAAAGAATTAAGTATGAAAAATATATTATGATGCATCTGAGTAATGAGAAAGAAAAATATATGAAAAGTGTAATAGGTATGAAAAGATGAATTGACGTACCCAAAATGTATGAGATCTTATAAGTCGTTTAAAAAAATTTTGAATCAATTATGGTAACCAATTGAAGGGACGGTGGAGAACAAGTGAGTAGGAGATAAAATGTTAAACTAAGCAGTAGTGTGAGAAATAAGAATGACAAGAAAGTACTAAAACATAAGAAATATCATGAGAATGGTACATGGGGTACCTAAAAAGATGAAAAGCTTATTTATAAAAGTATTGTAAGGAAGCTGAAACATGAAAAAGACATTATTATATTAATAAGTAAAATGAGTGAGTGAGACCGAGATCTCATAGATAATAAATGAGGATGAAAGAAGTATCAAGGTTACAAACATGTCAAGTTATGAAAGTATTATAAGTAAAGGTGATATAATACATGTATTAATGAAAGTAATATATATAATTTACATGAGATAAGTGAAATCACTTTATAGTAGTGAAACGAGTAAGAAGTATGTGAAATTGGAAATTCATAAATTATGAAATAGGAATGGGAGTAACATTTGAATTATAAATAAATCAAGATACAAAGATACTATAAGTACCACGGGGTACAAGATAAGTATCCATGAGAATAACCCATGAGAAATATAAAAGGAGGAAGATAACAACATGATGAGGATGTATGAACGATAGTATAAAGTTAAATAAATCCTATAGTTACATAGTAAAAGTGATGAAAGTAAGAGTAATGAAGTTTGACAGCAACAATAAGTCAACTTCAACAGTAAAATTGTACAAATCTACTGGGCTAAAAAGTATGTATCATACATAGAAAGAAACCTACGGATGTCTAGTTTCTAAAACAAAAAGCGGTATGTTATTTTGATTTTTCTAGAGTGAGATATGTAAATTCTCGGTTGAGGTGTACTGTTTCGACAGATTCTGTCCCAAACAGAAAAGTGAGGATGTAAAGAGTAATGAAAAAAAGAGAATACATACCTTATAAATGGTAATGAACTAGAAGATTGTTAATAGAGAAAAAGAAGAACAAACTTGAAGTTTAAAAGATTTAAAGAATAATATATAGAAGTTGTAAAACTTCTGGAAAGAAGAAATAGTAATAAATTATTTATGTAATAATGAATAAGTAGCGGAATGAGAAAAGAGAAGAGTGAAAATAATCGAATAATATTATAAGTAAAGAGTGAAAAGAATGAGGAGGTGTTGTAAAACAAGTCTGTTTAAGTAAATGTCCACTAAGGGACAAGATTTTACAAGGAAAGATTTCGTGTATTTATGAATTTTGTATAAATACCAATTATGTTTAATTGTATTTGGAAAAGGCTTTATAAGTAAATAATATGATTAGTACAATCTCAAGTGTTTTTGGTAAGGATATGAAAAGAATTACAAAGTAGACTGTTATTTTTGGTAAAAGTATGAAACTACTTTGTAAAATAAGTTTCACTAAGAGATTTGTATCTGAATGAAACGAGATAAAAAGGAATGTAATTAAAACATAGAGTATGAAGTATGAGTGAACGACTAAGAAGTTGCAAAAAAATGACTGAAAGGGTATTTTGGTCATTTAATAAAAGTATTAAACGTGTTATAAGCATTTTGAAAAGAAAATAGAGTAAAATGACCAGAAAGGTATTCCGGTTATTTAAGCCAATGTAAGGTTTTAAAGAGATACTTGTATTTCTTATAAAGAAGAAGTCTAGAAGAGGGATAATCTCTAAAAGTATAAACTTCTATAAATGTAATTAAAAGATTGAAAAGTTGATGGAGAAAAAGGTTATTTCCTCAAAGATAAGGGTGTAAGTAAAGAAAAGATAATCGTATCATGTAAAAGCCGAAAATATTACGAGGACGGAATCCTCTTAAGGGGGGGAGATTGTAAGAACCCGAAAATTTTGGTAAAAGTCATAAAACCAATATAAGTAAAGTTGGGTTTGAACAAGGGTAAAATGGTCAATTGGCACATAAATGACTTTTATGTAAAGAAAATTTAATTATGAGGTAAGAATGAGATTTTTAAGTGTTAACATGTCTTAAAGCGCAAAATAAGTTTATAAGTGGAGAAAAGTTATAAAATGTAGAAGTTCTTACAATCTAAGCATGTTATGTGCTATTTTGAGAAAAATGGTAAAAAGGGGTAAAACGGTCATTTGATATGCAAATGACTTTAAAGTCAAGAAAATGTAATGTTGGGGTCAAAATGAGATAAAATAAACCTGTAATGTTATAAAAAACGAATTCTTGTGCCATTTTTGGATAAATGGAACTTAAGGGATCAAAAATGTAAAATGGCTAAGTATATAAAGGAGAAAATATCTCCTTAATGTTCAGAAATTCTAGAGAAATCGTGAGAGAGCTAGAGAGAGTTCCAGTGATTGGGTTCATGAAGGTTGTGGAGAATTGAATCAATTCCACTTGGAATTGAAGAATTTCAAGTCTTCTAAGGTTAGTAAACTCGTTTTTAGGGTTGTTTAACCCATTTCCCGTGAGTGTGTTACTGTAGCTTCGTGATTTCAGTGGCTAGAGGAGGATAATCCTATGATTCCTAGCCTTAACTTGTGTCTTAATTACTATCTAAACATAGTTTAGCCATTGAAAGTGTTAAAAATCAAGAAATGAGAATTTTAGCTCAATAACCCTAGAACTGGGTTTGTGAGATTGAAAGTGATCTTTATGGTTTTGTTAAGTTCTAATAATCATTTAAGATGTATAAATACATTCCTAAGTGACTATTTTCAAAAATTTGTATTTTTGGTGAAAATTGTCAAAAACGGGATTTTATGAGAACAACAAAAATTATGAGCTTGAAACTGATTTTAAATGATCCAATAAGCCTAAAGTGTCATAAAGGACATGAGAAATCAATTCCCTTCTTGAAAATTCATTAAAATGATTTTGGAATAAAAATGAGTCTTTTGGGAATGATTTCAAGCAAAAGTGATGAAATTGAAGAAACTATTGTTTAAATGTATAAAGGAGTTGTTATTTTAGTCCTAGAATGGTGGTAAATTGATTAAGTCAAGTTTAAAGAACTTAATGTGAACAATTAGTGCAACTGCAGTTTGGAAAATCGCCAAATAAGGCAACCTGCTTGCAGGTCGCGACGCGACCATTACCCTTGTCGCGACGCGAGGCGGCGATGCAGAATTGCATTGAGTCTCCTGCCAAGTGCAACTTGATTTTGAGATTTGGTTCAAAACTTGTCCATTTGATCTCAAAATTTGAACATAGGTCCCTTATGGTCCAAAACTTTGTGGAAAATTATCAAAATGAAAATACGACCTCCCGAGAGTACTGTAGCAAAATACGCGTATTCCGGGAAAGTTTACAAATTAAAGAAAGCTAGTTTAATAAGGGTTGTAGCTTAGTTACGACCCGTAACTGTATAATATGGGACTCCTGTATTGTAGAGTCAGTTATAGTTGGTGTTAACCAAATATGTGTAATAAATGTGTATATAGGCGGTGGTTCAAATACGGTTGATCGAGTAAAAGATCAATGAATAAGAGGGACGAGGAGGGGAATAATTCTAGTTAGACTTCTCTAACTAGTTGAGGTGAGTAATGTGTGGATTTTCAAGTACATAGCAAAATGAGTTTTATATAAAGGAATGAATTTTATAAAAAATGATTTGTGAGTCAAAATGGTTTTATGAAAGTTGATGTGGTTATAATGAGAAATGAAATGGTTCCGTGGAACTAAAATGTTTTTGTGAAACTGGAAATGATATTGTGAAATAGTAAGTATAATGTATACAAAAGATAAATGAGAAATACAGAGAATTAATAAAGTGATTGAGCCCTGTTGATGAGTTGAGAAGTATCCGGATAAAGATCACGGCCTGCTGCGGTAGGGGTGGTCAAAAGACACTACTGGGATGGTACCTCCCGTCGCGAAGTAGTTGTCTAATTGGTACCTTGATGGATGAATTCGTTTCATGCTGTCGAGGGAGGAGTTATACGGGTGCGTCTCGTATAAAACCTACGGGTGCGCTTGTAGGAATGTGCTCACAAATGAAAAGGAAAACCTATGGGTGCGCTCATAGGAAATTAAATAATATGAAAATTTGGAAATGTTTAAAATATGGAAAACTGTTTTGGGTCTAAAACCCATATTACTCACGAGACGTATGTCTTACGTATTTGTTTTAAAATGCTATGTACTCAGGTGATCAAGCAAGGAATTAGAAGAGTCGAGTGTGGGACGGTAGGTTTCGTTGTGCAAAGTATGTGCTGTTTAAATTGTGGCAATGATACAGAAGAGTAATACCCCGTATGTATAACCAAATATTTTGTATTATAAAGTTTCGGTAAAAAAAATTGTGTGAAATTGGGGTGTTACATATAGCATGTGCTGATCTAGTCTATATTAGTGGTCATGTATGTGGTGGTGGTGGTGGTGGTAGTGCCTCCGATGGTGGTAGTGATGGGGCTATGTCAGTATCTCATCTCATTTCTTAAAGTGGTGGTGAAAAAAATAATTGTATTTGGGGTATATGTATGAATATGGAGACTTCTAATGAGAATAATGGACTTTTGGGGTGTTGGGTGAAGAAGGATCAAACTATAGGGACTATTATTGATAATGGTGAAAGATCTCAATTTTTAGAGAGGGGTTTCCCCCATTTCAGCCACAATCACGTTTTTAGAGAGAGGAGAGAGGAGAGTGGCGATTTTCATGGGTTTCAAGAAGGATTGTTGCTTGTTCTTGAAGATTGATCAAGTGCTAGAAGATTCCAAGCAATCTAAGGTATAAACCCTTCCTCTTCTAGCTTGCAAACCCGTTTTTTTGGGGTGGTTTCTATGTCAAGTCCGAAAATGGTAGCTTGGGGGAGGAAATCCTAGGATCCCAAGTGTTAGTTTATGATTCTAGTTCATGTTTTGATCAACATCCAATCCATGGATGCTCTTGATCCGATTGCTTGATTGATTTGGGTGTTATGAACCCTAGAATTTGGGGATTTGTTGGATAATTAAGGAATCTAGAAACTGATGGTTGGATTTGGTAGTTTTGGATGAGGGGATTCA
The DNA here is from genome assembly GCA_023525715.1 of Cichorium intybus. NCBI lineage: Eukaryota > Viridiplantae > Streptophyta > Magnoliopsida > Asterales > Asteraceae > Cichorium > Cichorium intybus. The sequence continues at coordinate 89,725,815 of CM042016.1, read as the reverse complement.
TTTCTAATGATTCCCTAGGGATTCCAACCTTTAATTTGTAGTCTTAAACCTTGAATTACTAGATAATGGGAATTTGATGTTGGAAATGGGTTTTATTCATGTAGATGGTGATTGGATCTCTTGTTCAATGGATGAATGGGTTTATTGCATCAATTTGGAAGTGTAAGTGGAGTAAGGATCATTTCCTAATGATTCCATGGAATGGAAGAAGGAATCTCCACTTGTAGTTATCAATTGATGGATTGGAATTGGGTATTCCATGGGTTTTAACCATTTGGACCAATGATTGGAATTGGGAATTCCATGAGGCTATATTCTTTAGAGTTGTGTGGGAATGACTCCCTTAAGGGATGACATTAGTTAAGAAACTAATTGGGTACTTGATGGTGTTAAGTGTAATGATTGACTTGGAACATAGTTCATGAATCACTTGCTAAGAAATAAGATCATGGATTGTGATTTCCATTGAATTAAGTCATGAACACTTGGATTGGGAGTTGAATACTTGGAAATGAGTTATTAAATGCGTATTTTCATGTATAATTGGTCTTGGGATGATTTGGAACTTCATTTGGGTCAAAAGGGGGTTAAAATAAGCAAAAACGAAGATACAGCGTGCAGAACACGGCCCGTGTTGTAGAACACGGCCCGTGTAAAAGGGTCTGTGTAATCTATTGGTCCTGACACGGCCCGTGTCAGGGGAGCACAACCCGTGTCAGAGGGTTTTCCACATTTTCTTCATTTTTGGGTTTTAAGCCTTATGGTTTAGGCATTGGGTCCTTGTTTTGATGCCAAACTTTGGGAATGTTTTAACTAAGATTTTCCTTATATTAGAGAGTCAAGGACTTCATTTTGGGATGGTGGATGATGGTTCTTTTTTATTTTTAGAGAAGTATTAGTGGTGTGACTTTTAGATGAAAATAGTATGATACCTCCCGTTATTGTATTGTAGGAAGGAGATATGTTGTAATGACTTGGAGGTGAGACTAAGGACTTGAGCTAGCACTCAACTAAGATGATTTGATGGATGGGATGATGTCTAGGAGCGCCTCCAAATGCATCAAACCTTGTGTGGAGGTAGTGTTGACTCGTCAGTTGACCTTGGGTGAGTTTACCAGGAGTACACATCCTTCCAACTATCTTTTGTGTGTGTTGTCAATTACTTTTCATGCATGATATTATGTGCAATATGTTATATGATTACTACTTGTGCATTGCATGAAAATGAGTTTTCTAAAGATGTTTTCAAATAAAGATGATGATGATGTTTTGAAAGATGTTTTGAGCATCCTATTAGTGCATTGCATTGCATATAGGATGGGATTGACCGAGTGAACCTTATGATGACCTTGAAGATGTTTAATGATGTTTGGCTGAAATAGCCACCTTTATGATGTTATACCCATGTAGAGGGCCTTTTGGGCTGGATAGCCACCCTCAATGATGTCTTGGGATTGTTTCTGACAATAGGAAACCGCATGAGGGAGTTGCTAACCATCATAGGACTAGTGTGATGGCCACTAGTTCTAGTTTAACCTATACGGGGATCGAGTGATATGCTCTGTGCGTGTCATTTGTGAACTTAAGTAGGTGTCATTGAGGTGAGTTGGACTTTTATGAGATGGACGTGGGTTTGTGATAGTTGCATCATGCATTGCATTTGCATATCATAACTATCTATTTTGAGTAAATCCTTATGATGTTTTAAATAACTTTTGAAGTGTGTTTCAAAACTATTTTTGGGGGGTTTGTCCCGAGTGTGGTAGTTCACTGCCCGCTTTGAATGGGTCAACCTCTGGTAAACTCACTAGGCATTTCAATTGCCTAACTTATTTTGATGTGTACTCAGGTTGAGGAGTTTAGATGACTTAGAAGAGCTGGATGTTTAGAAGACCACGGTTTGTGTGGTATCATTTAAGCTGTGTAATGATATTTGAATTGCTACAACCTCGCTATTTTATAAACTAAAATGGGACCAAACGATGTTTTCCGCAACTTAAACCTAAATTATTTCTTATTAAACCCCATGTGTTTTAAAATGGTTTTGAAATAAAATGACTTATTTGAAAATGTTGAAACTAAAGTTTTCACTAAAGGATGATTTTATTGAATAATGATGATAAATCATGGGTTAAAATGATGTTTTATGAAAAGCTTTAAGCGAGGGTGTTTCAGTCCTGCCATGTGGTGATAAAGGTAAACTATCACTCTCAATCTAGGTGGAGCTATAGGACCACTACTCAGCACGCTCCTCCTCTGATGTTGGCCGTAAGCTGAGTATAGGCCTATTATCCTCCTAATCAAATAGCAAACCAACTTTTAACTCCACACACACACATACACACACACATATATATATATATATATATATATATATATATATATATATATATATATATATATATATATATATATATATATATATATATATAAGGTTGCATAACTAGTTATTCGCTACTCGTTCGATGGACTGGGGAGTAGCGAGTACTCGGTCTAGGCGGGGAGTACTCAGAGAGTACTCGGAATATATATATATATATATATATATATATATATATATATATATATATATATATATATATATAAGGTTGCATAACTAGTTATTCGCTACTCGTTCGATGGACTGTGGAGTAGCGAGTACTCGGTCTAGGCGGGGAGTACTCAGAGAGTACTCGGAATATATATATATATATATATATATATATATATATATATATATATATATATATATATATATATATATATATATATATATAGTGTTATGGTAACATGGAATTACGCAAGTATTGAACAATGGAAATTGGATTATTGAAAAATAGGATTATTGAACAATGGGATTTTGCATAACGATTTTTAATTTATTTATGTTATTTAACAAGATGGAATTAACTATATATGAATCACGTTTTTAAATTAAATATATATTATGAATTTTTTTGGAGCTTACGAAGGTAAAAAGCTAAAGTGTGGTGATATATTTCAATAAAACATTTTTCACACCGTAATTCATTTTAATACATCAAAATATAACTGCATTATTAAAACAGGAAAATGACTTATAAGGGTAATTATGTTTCAAAATTGTTCAAAAAACACCATCCAAGTTTGGTCTGTTCAAAAAACATCATCCAAGTAAGGCTTTTGTACAAAAAACACCAACGAACTACATGTTTTGTTCAAATTTTACTCGATGGTAACCGGCTCTTGCAGGTTAAAGGATGACTTGGCCTAATATTTAGTGACATGACATAATAACAGATGAACAGTTTAACCAGCAAGAGCCGGTTACCATCGGGTAAAATTTAAACAAAACATGTAGTTCGTTGGTGTTTTTTGTACAAAGACCTTACTTGGATGATGTTTTTTGTACAAAGGCTTTACTTGGATGGTGTTTTTTGAACAAACCAAACTTGGATGATGTTTTTTGAACATTTTTGAAACATAATTACCCTTATAAGTCATTTTCCCTTATTAAAACTACTAAATTTACATACACTATCCAATCCAATTATGCAAAGATATAAAAAGTAAAAACTTTTAGAAAAGATGAAGTATACCGTAAGCTAGTTATTTGACAAATAAAGGAGTTTGACTAAAATGTTTCCATCCCATATCGGTGGTGAGAGGAAACAAGAGGATGCCTCCTCCTCTATAAATAGGGACATAGTAGTATCCTTTCTCAACATCTAAACCGTGAGAACTTACTTCCTTACCGCTATCTTTGTAGTATGGTGAAGGTATTCCTTGGTTGGTTTGGTTTTCTTTATTTGGACTGGATTTCACTGGTTCGAATTAGGCTTTTAAGTTAAAAAATTTAAGTTTTTGGGTTTATTGTGTTGAAATGGTCAAAGTCGGTGTGAGTTGGTCCGAGTTGGGCTGATTTTCACTAAGTTTAATCGAGTTTGACTAATACCCGAGTTTGCTGGCCGAGTTTACAAACTCGCATCAGTTGGATGCCGAGTCCGAGTAACTCGGTGAGGACTCGGTCGAGTTGGCCGAGTTTTGCAACATTATATATATATATATATATATATATATATATATATATATATATATATATATATATATATATATATATATATATATATATATATATATATATACTAGTGGTGAGACCCGTGTATTACACGGGTTGATTAAAAGAAAATTTAAATAGAAAGATCTAAGCACTAATCAATTTTTATAACAAATTGTCGACTATATATAATGAAATTTTTGGATAATATGTTGTTAAATTAAATGCTACAATATAATTGTTGATAAAGCTTGAACAATTATAACAAATTGCAAGTTTTGAAAGACTTTTTTGAATACAACATTTGTTGTTCTATTTGTAAGTTTACCGGCCTTGTCTAAAATTAACATTTTCAATCTATCTTTACTTTTAACTCTGGACAATGCAACATACAACTGGCCATGTGTGAAGAATTAAAAAAAATATTATATAATAGAAGTAGTAATGGATTATTTCAATTTTTGCCATTATATTTTTTACTATTAAGAAGGTATTATTACCTAACATTTTTATATAGTCGTTTCTGATAGTTAGTGGCTTGCCACAAAATATTTGACATCTCGGGGACTCGGACCAAATTTTTTAAAAGCAAACTTTTCACGCGTCCAAATCATAGGAAGCCTTTGTAGTAAATAATTTTTTTCGAATGTATTAGAGTGGAGAATTACATTTCTTCCGGTCCAAAAACCAATTTTCTTGTATAAGTTGGAAAATATTTAATTCTCATTATTTTCATTTGTGACGTTGGAGGTGGGATCAAACTAAATACCACACAACCAGAATCGTCTTGTGATGGATCCTTAAATCTGACTTGTGTAAACAACCCTTGTGACCCATGACCCATGTAGTCCTGTACAACCACTTTTAACACTGTTAAAAATCATGTAATCTATAAACTTTCCTTTTTAAGAAAGATTCCAAGTTTAATTCGCTTATTACGAACCTGAGACATGAAATCATTTCCGGTACCAAATCGAGAAAATCCACCTTGTGAATTTTTATCCAAAAAACTTCCTGGAAATCCAGCTTGGGTGGCTGGAGTTGCATAGTCAACCCCATATCCACCTTGAGAACCCTAAAATATTAACAATTAATCACAATACAAATTTTTATAATAAGTTTTTGTTCATCAAATTTGTAAAAGATATTAGTTAACCATGCTTACCTGTGTAGAAAGATCAGCAACATTATATGCAACATGTAATCCCTGGCTTTTAAAATCCTGCTTCATTTTTTTGTTTTAAAAACCATGCTTACACATTTGGTCCCTCAGTATAGCTGATATTTTCATTTTTAGTCACAAAAAGTTCCGTTGCAGTTTTGGTCCTTATCGAGGTTCTTGTAAACGTTTTTGGTCCCTGAGTACAACCGATTTTTGCAATTTTGGTCCCAAAAACCTCAAGGACCAGAAATGCAAGAGAAAACCTTTTGGGGATAAAACTGAAAAACGTGTTATACACAAGGACCAAACTTGTAATTTACTCTATAAACTTATGAAATTACATGCGACATGCCACCAACAGAAGACCCATCACGAAACGTCTGACTTGGCCCTTGAGTCATACCACATCAAAAAACCAACTTTCAAAAACTATATTATTCTAAAAACCAAAGGGCAAAATGGGAAAAGCACTAACATTAGAAACATAGCCAGGCTGAGACAAGGGACCTCCAGGGGATGGGGATGGCTGACTATTTGGATTTTCCATTGAAGGGAAGTTAAAACTTGACCCTATTGGTTGCTGTGAGCCTTGTTGATGATGCAGATGGCCACCACCGAAACCGCAGTCCCTGGTGGTGGGACGTGAGGAATTTTCTGCAATGTAGTTACAATTCTATACCAATAAAAGCAATATTTTACCTATAATAGCAACATACATACTTTTTCTTTGTACAAAATAGCAACCTACTTATAATTTTTACAAATAATTGCAACCTACTTATACCTTTTCAAAAGTTGCAACACTTGTTTCATTGATTCCGTGTTTCTTTTCATTTTTTCTTTTGTTTCTGCTTTTACCGCTTCTAATTCAAGTGTCGTGTACAAAAGTTTTTGTTTGAGTTCATAGATATTCTGCAATTCGACGGTTATTATTTAAAATTTGGATTGTAATAACATTTAAACCAACTAAAGATATCGTAGATCAAATATAGTCTATAAAACGGGTAAAAGTGACTTTTTGACTTAAATGGGACCAACGCCCAGATCCCAAGGCATTAAACCACCTAAAGGCAGACCAAATATCCATGAAGCAACAATATTGATGGGGTAAAAATGACAGTAGTACTTAAAATATGAAAATATCAAGATGGGTCGAACCTGAAATAGATAGAAAGCTATTAAACTTAAAGAAAAAAACTCTAAAGGAACTTAAGAACTTAAATATGATTATGTGAACCAAAGCGCCCTCTCACTATTTGTGCAAGAATCAAAATTTTCAACATAAGAACTTAAATAGATGGCAACCCATAATTCAATAGAAAAAGAAAACCCAAAAGAGATTGCAACATTTTGCTCTAAACATGCATATATCACTAAATTCATACAATTTTCAGTTGTTTTAATCATTCAAACATAGCCTTTGCATCATCTATTAATATATATATATATATATATATATATATATATATATATATATATATATATATATATATATATATATATATATATATATATATATATATCTAAATTCATCATTTTGCTTTGAACATCAAATAAATTACAATCAAACAAAGATAGTAAATGAGACTCAAACAAAAAAATCAGAAAATCAAATTCAAACACATCAGAGAATCCCATTCAACCACAAAATAAGAAAATCAGATTCAAAGTTTCAAAATCAGATTCAAACTCATCAGTAAATCACATTCAATCACAAAATCAGAAACTTTAAAAATTCACACTATTAAATCAGCAAAGAAGCACTGTAACCAAAAACACCTTTCAATTTTAGGGTTAAAGAGGTTTACCTTCAGCAGCGATGAGACGAAATGCAGAAACAGTGATGGTTTGGAGAACGAGAATGGGTTGGAGATGCTGAATATTAGCTCGCCACCGGAGAATTCAGAAACAGTGATGGTTTTTCTCCTTGACCGGCCGATGGCTGGTGTTGACGGTGACGGATTCGGAACCGGTGATGGGGTTTTCCCTTAAATTTCCATGATTGTCATTATTGCAATCGTTTTCCGCTTTATTTTCCGTTGACCATGGATAGATTCCCAGCTTCCGGCATTAGAATAACTCATGTCAAACCTGTAAACCGTGATGATAGTTTGTGTTCGGGAGATTAATCGGAAGCGAAAGAGTCTCCAAAACCAACTTGAAGAATTCTGGCATGAAATCTTTAGATAGCGAGCAAGATTCAATCCCGAAAAATGGTTTGAGTGATGACAAAAGGGCCATCTGTAATCAAAGTTCGTAATTTTTTGCGAACACGAGGTAAAACAAAGAGTTGTACAGTACAATGAAATGATGCACACCTCTATGGTCTTTTCTTGAATGTCGATGATTTGCAGATATTGAGAAAGGATGACATAATAAATGTGGGGCGTGTGTCTATGATAACAAATCAGAAAGGGGGTGATATCGTTGGTGAAAGTGGTGGCGCTTAGAAGGGATGACGATGAGTATACATGTAGGTCTTTACCAATGATTGAAAGCGACGGCGTCTCTTTGGTGGCGTTGATTAACGGCAGCAAGTGGTGGACGTGGTGGCTGTTCGATAGAGAGAAGGAGACGGAGAGAAAGGGGAGATAATTTGAGCGATCAAAATAAAAGCGTACCTGATTTTTAAGAAACGGATTTTGAAAAAAAACAATAACAGTTACGACGATTAAATCGATCGCCGGTTCAAAAAAAAAAATCGATCATTAAGGAATATTTTTTTTATAAATTCAAAATTCTATTAAAATGCCATGTGGCAAAATCCATGAGAAGATGACAAATGTCCATTGAGATACTTATTTATTAGGTTAGGATATATATATATATATATATATATATATATATATATATATATATATATATATATATATATATATATATATATATATATTAATTGTGAAACCCGTGTATTAGACGGGTTGATTAAAACAGAATGTTAAACAAGAATATCTAAACATCAAACATTGTACTAACTTAAAGTAAATAACATACTATCTTAAAAATAAACAAAAACACACAAAATTTAGAATATAGAAATGTAATAGAAATATATAAAAGTAGAATGCTATAATACACAAATAAATTGAAGTACATTGTTATCTCTTGCGATTAGTGATTAAAAAATCTCGATTTACCATTGTGAAAATACAAAAATACCTAACATGTATTCACAATTGCAATTTGATTTTTGAAATCGTAAGACGAAATTTGAGGTTAAACATTTTATTGACAGTTTCGTATTAATAAAAGCGTAATTAGGGGAGATAGCATTGTAACGGTCAATTGTAATCGATCATTAAAGAGTGGTAATGAATAAAGTATTTTTTTAAAGAAATTCAAAATCATGAGAAAATGATATGTGGCCAAATGAATGTGGTGGTGACATGTGGCTTTGAGTTACTTATTTGTATATATATATATATATATATATATATATATATATATATATATATATATATATATATATATATATATATATATATGTATATATATATATATATATATATATATATATATATATATATATATATATGTATATATATATATATATATATATATATATATATATATATATATATATATATATATATATATATATATATATACTAGGTTATAAGCCCGTGTTAAACACGGATGGTAAAAATAAGAGTAGGTTGTTAAACCACAAACTTTTTATTGTAATTTCAAGAAAACCTCGATATTATTCTTGCAAATTAATATGATATTCTCATTTCCGAAAGTTGTTTTATTTATTCCCAACTTTTGCCGGATTTAACATTCAATATTGTTCTTGCAAATTAGAGTGAAAATCTCAATATTGTTTGATTGTAATTTCAAGAAAACCAATGTGAATTTAAACCTCAAAACTTCCTTCAGTATTTTTACAATGAATATATTATATTTTAGCAATTTATTTTTATAATAGGCTTTTATATTTAATAATATTAAACATCGATGTATAAAAAAATAAGACTTCCATTTACATTTTCGGCTATTTTAGTCGACTTATTTATAGAAGCCATATTTCCTTTTTAGGTTTAGAAAATAATGGTTGTTTAACAACCAAATTCCATGTACCACTATTATAATTGCATTTATTGTTTAGATATATATAAAGTTTCAATATAACCTTATACAATCATCCTATACTTCTTGAGTTTCACAGAAACGTCTCAATGAGAAAAAAACTCTACCAAACCAATGTGTAGAATACATGTCATGTAGGCAATTTTTTAAAAAATTTCTCACTTATCCTGCAGCAAATCTGCCTTTTTTGCTTTGAAAAAAGCTTGGTAATTTACCTAAAAAATAAAGGACAAAAAATAAAAATACTTGAAATATATAAACACATGCAAACCAAAATGTTGCAAACCTTAACGGGAGTAATATCAGGAATAGCAATTCAAACAACTTTAATGGTTAACCCCCGACAGAAAAATGAAGTATCTAATGATGCTTTTGGTAATGGACATTCTATTGCATCTAAAGTCAACATATTTGAATCATTTTGTACAAGGACTTTTTAAAACCACAATAAACTATAAATTTGGCATAAATATGCCATAATTTGTCCCATTTTGCAGCCACCCTCCTATCATTGAAAGTAAGATGCTACAACAAACATTTAACTGAAAGTAAGTTTCTATAAAAACATCTAAATGAAAGTATCTATAATGAACAATTTAGTGAAAGTAGGATGCTAAAAAGCACCACTATCAAGATTATTTTTTTAAGTAAATGACATTTTGGTCCCCAAATGAACTCTTTTTTGTGGTTTTGGTCCCAATTAAAAGATTACATTAAGTTTCAATTTTTGTTCTTATTTTGAATTTTTCTAACCTTTTAGCCCCTATTTTGAAACTTTCCTCCGGTTTTAATTCTTGGAACTTTGGTCCTTATATGGGCTTTCTATTTGACATTACAAGTCACACACATACAGAGACATGTAAGCATAACTGCACATACAGATACACAAACATACTGCCACATGTATAGACACATACAAACACACACACAAATATACATACAGTCACAACAAACTTAGATGACAGAAAATGATTCTTCAATCCAACTCTTGACTCTTCAGTTTTGAAATTAGCACTTTTAGTCCTACAATAATCCAATGAAAGACAGTTAGCCCCAATGTCAACATTATTCACAAACCTTGCCAATTAGAATTTAATATATGAGATACGATGAGCGTAGTACCACAAATTCATTTTCATTTTCACAAAAAAAAAAGAACAAAAAGAAGTTACGTCAACTGTTCTTGATTTTTCTTGCCATGTGAAAATGGGAAAGGAAAGAAATTGTGAGTTGTTTTTCACCAATCCCTAAAACCTACTTGGCTCGGTGAACTCATATTTGCCATTGTCCTTTACAAAACAATAAATAAAACATTAATTCAGTTTGAAATAAATAAAATAATATAAAAAAAGGATTAAGAACATTTAAACAACCATCAAAAAGTGTGATTTCTGTCCCACGGCGAATTTGTTTTTCAGGATCAGTTTCTTCTTTAATTACATATGAACTACTATTAGCTAATATTGCTTCCCCGATGTATTGTTTATTTTCCATATATGTAGTTTCAAAATCTTTCCAGTGGCAAATCAAAGACAGCAACTGTAACACCCGGCTTTTAAAACAAAACACCCTTGAAAATTTTTTCATTTAAAACCAAAGTTTCAATACATAAAACCATAACAAAGGGGTATATTTTAATAAACACGGATACAAGTGTATCAAGGAGAGTATAAAATACCATAGTCTCCTTTGAAGTCGGGCTGCTACAGACAGCATCTACAAGTCCACTTCTTGAGTCACGGACTTTATCCTTACCCTTATCAAGGTTATGCTAACCTGCAGGGACATTTAACAAACGGTATGAGCTACAAAGCTCAGTGAGTAATCATATCTGCAAATAACATGTACAACAATACAATCATATATCTGTCTGGATATCGAATCCAAACTCCTAGCCTTACTGGCTGACCATATATCTCCTAGGATTTCACATCCTAATCTGTAGCCCTACAGGCTGAATCATGAGATCATGTGATTTTCAAATCACATTAGACAATTGTATACTTTATAATATCCCGTTTGTTATTTGCATACCAATCTAATCCATTCTATACCATTTCTGTCCCATCTTTCTTAGTCATAATTGACTATACCATATATCATGACTATATAAGTCATATCATTTGTCATGGCTATGCTAGCCGCACCAAAACATTTCCAGCGTATGAATCGTAGCCCGAAAGCCGCACCAGTTAGGGTTCAACAACCCGAAATCATAGCCACAAGGCCGCACCGTTTCTATATAATAATGTCATAGCCATATAGGCTGCACCAGTTGGATATAACATCCAGAATCATAGCCGTATAGGCCGCACCAGAATATCATAGCCGTATAGGCCGCACCAGAACATCATAGCCCGAAGGCCGCACCGTTTGGATATAGCATTCAATATCATAGTCACAAGTGGCCGCACCATCTATTAACAGTTTCTTTCAAGATCAATTATGGCTCACGGGTTAGCCCGCTGTTGCCTTGGCTCACGGGTTAGCCCGCTGTTGCCTAGACTCACGGCTCCGTTCTTGTCATCGCAATGACTCACGGCTTATCCAGTCTTGTCTATATAGGTTTGACTCACAGCTCCGTTCTTGTCTGTTATAGACTCACGGCTTATCTGGTATTGTCATATCATTGATATTGACTGACTCACAGCTCCGTTCTTGTCTATAATAGACTCACGGCTTATCTGGTATTGTCATGTCATTATTGTTGACTCACAGCTCCGTTCTTGTCTTTATCAGACTCACGGCTTATCTGGTATTGTCTTTTACATATATCTTCATACTAGTCATTTTCTTCCCTCGAAGCTGTTTCAACCTGTAACAGTTCAATCATCATATATCATATATGATATCAGTGAGATTACTCACCTGGATGCTAGCTGCATTTACATTCCGGTTGTTTCTTGCCTTTGCGTGCACCACAACCATTTTGTCTCATACCTATATATTCATTTATATACCAAATGATAATAGGTTAATAACCATTCCAATTAACTCTAATACAATAGAGTTCAATACATTATCATTATAAACAATGCCTAGTTAATAAACTTTCCGTTTACTAACTTTTTATGAATTTTACTATTCACCGAGGCATTCGAATCGATCTACAGTGCCCCCGAGGGGTCAAAAACTCAATATAAAAATTTTCCCAAACTTTTCAGACCATAACGAGGCTACGGTTCAAGTTTGAGCTAAATCGGACAAGCCAAATGAAAGTTAGCATTTTTGATCCCCTGCCTGGCCCCTGCTCGGAGGCGCACTGCGCCTAGGACAGGGCGCACTGCGCCTGGGCGCACCCCGCCAGGGGCTTGGGCGCACCGCACCTGGCGCCTGTGCAGGTCTCCTGTCCAGCCGCGATTTGTGCACTGTAGCACGCAGTTTTGGCCCATTAAGTCCTTATTTCTGTTCTTAATCGTTTGGGGTTTGTTTCTAGGCTAAAACCTTATGTCAAAACAAGGTTTTCAACCATTCAAAACAACTAAATCAATCAATATGAAGAATTAGGGTTCTTAGTCCCAAAACCCCAAAACTTCAATTCATCATAAATAGCAATATACTTCCATTTTTTTGAATTAAGTCCTTTTAACATGACTTAATGGAAGTAATAAACTATCTAAACCACATAATCATAACTGAAATTTACAAATTTCAGTTTCTATAAAACCAAATCAAGAACACTTCAAGAACTTGGTTAAAATCAAGTTTACTAACCTTGATTAACAAATGAATCACCAATTCAAGCTATGATTCCACTTCCTTGCCTCAAGCTTCATGATTTCTGCAGAATTTTGCTCCCAAAATCGTTCCCGTAGCTGCACAAATGACCAGTCAAAGAGAGAGTCAACCTCTCTATTTATACCTCAAAACTTTACAATTTTAGTCCCTAAGTTCCATTTCTTGAACTTTGACCACAATAATCAAGTTTAATTACAATAAAACTTTCATTCTTTATACATTTACCACAAACAACAATGTTTTTCATATTTGGTCCTTCACATGGTCAAATGACCAAATTACCCTTTCGTGGTAAAATGACCAAAAATCAGTTTTTATAACATTTTAAGTCCAAAACTCAAAATATTATTTCAAACTAAATTATTTTCTATCCAAAAGACCAATTTACCCTTCCAAGGTAAAATGACCATTTTACCCCTTTTTAAATATATAAATAAAAAGAGTGTCTTGGCGTTACAAATTCTCCCCTCCTTCAAAAGATTTCGTCCCCGAAATCATACAAAGAGTTGAGGGTATGTCTCCCTCGTTTCGCTTTCGGCCTTCCACATCATGTCGGAATCTCAATGGTATTGCCTAAGCACTTTACCATACTAGTCTTCGTATCTCGTGATTAGATCACAATTTGCATATCATTCTTCCGGTTGTCCCGGTACCTTACCTACTTATTTATCTTCATCCCATCATAAGGCATTTGTTGGAAATTATTAATACATAATTTCTTTCTTGTCGTCTCAAACAGATTTAACCTTTCCAAAAGATTACTTTCATACAACCATATTCCTTTACTTGGAATTTTAAAGGTTTATATTTAGTGATCCACATACCACTTTCACAATTTCTTAACCATTCTTCAGATTCGTTCGTACCCGGCAAGTATTCTCTTCAGTTTGTGCAACAGACTAGGATCTAGTCAACGGCTTTTCCACATCTTCATTTCAAAAATCAAAGGATATCACGGTATTCCATACCATACTTCATACGAGTCATCAAACTACAAGCATGTAGGCTGCTATTTCTTGCAAATTCTATCAGAGATAGAAAATTTTCTCATCTTCTACTAGGGTCTTCTGTACAATCTTCAAGCACATCTTCTAAAGTCTGAATCATCAGATCATTTTATTCATCAATTCACGGTACTTGCAGAGACTTTATTGCAAAGTCTATAACAATGTTGTCCCATTTCTTCTCTGGGGCCAACCACGGTTAAATTTCTTCGCATGTTTCTAACGGTTTGACTTTACTTTACGTACAAGTCAAATACTTTTCATGTATCTTTCAATACCTTTCTTCTGTCCCGGCCACCAATACATAGGTTTTATCGACCTTTCCAGTCTGGTATTACTCCAAGTATACTGCATATCTAGTGCAAAATGTATCTTTTCAAGATAATTTTCATATTTCCAGACTTGCACACTTCTTTCTGTGCTACCCGAAACAACTCAGGTAATCAATTTGCCACACTCATACATGTGGATGTAACCTTCAAAGGTTATTCTTTTCAATTTCAGGCATCTATAGCCACATCTGTCCTGTAGAGATGGTACAAGATTTCATACCCGAAACCTCTAAGTAACCCATCTATCTTTGTTATCTCATATTTAGCTTCTTTTTGATCAATTAAGTATTTCAAACTTTTATGATCCATATAAACAATAAGCTTTACACCATATAAATAGTGTCTCCAAAGCTTCAATACCAAAATCATAGTTGTTACTGCAACATCATGCATCTACAGTCAAATCTGGATGCATTTCTATAATTCAATTTATCTTCTCCGCTTAGCACCAACGCTAACGTCAGAGGTTCATACCAGGTTTATTCCAAACCTTTACAAGATGCCTATGGTCTTTCTACCCACTCAAACTTTATACTTTTATTAGTCAACCTTAGTCAACTGAACAACAATCAAGGAGCAGCTTTCCACAACTCTCCTATAATAACCCGCCAATCCAAGGAAACTACTAATTTCAGTCAAATTCCAAGGCGGTTTCTGTTTAATCACGACATCATTTCCACTGAATCTGCTTTATCATCTCTGGCATTATTAACATGCCCAAAGAATATGAAACTTCTTTTAGCCAAATTTTCATACTTGGAGAATTTTACAAATCACTTACTCAGTGAAGTAACTCCAATATCTGGTACAAATGTACCTCATTTTCGATCTGGTTTCGAGAATATCAGATTCTCATTGGTCAATGCACATATGCATCAACTTGTCATTCTTCTTTTCAAATAAGGTAGGGCTCCATATGATGACACATACGGTCACAAGAGACCCCAATACCATGTTTTCTTCTAGTTGATTTCCAACTCTGCCATCTCTACAGATGCAAATCAGTACAGAGCCTGTATACCAAAAACGGCTCCCAAAGTCAGTTTAATCATAAACTCTTCTCGCCAATCTGGCAGAAATCTTGGAAGTTCTTATCAAAAGAAACATCCGAAAATTTATTTAAAGTAGTACACTACTATCACTACTTTATTTAACTTGGCCAATACCATGTATGCCAATTACAACATCATTCTTTTACTAACTCTTTTCCGAGTTTAAGCAAAGAAAATAACCGGTATTCTCAACAACGGTCATTTACCATGGATTTCCATCCGTTTCATTTCTGTTTTAAGAACTATACTGTTCTTATTTCTACAATTCATGTTAGCATAATTCATTGCTAACCAATTCATATGCTCAATTACTTCAAATTCACTGGTAGTCATTGACTTCAGATTTATAGGGAAAAATGGTCCCGTAAATCCTAAGCAAACTACCTTCCAGGTGTTCAATATCTTGAACATATTTGCTAACTGCTATAGCTACTTTCAACATTTCATCCATAATCGTTGATGAAATATTCTGACATGACATCAAAGTCACCGATCCAAAGCATAGCTCCATGGATCAAATATAACATACACGAGTTATATTCAGAACAATTATATCGGAGATCATATCAGTCTCCTCACGAGCTTCTTCCACAATCTGCTGGAATGTTCAAGGTACCACTGGTCCTTTTTAATCATTCATTTCTTCTTTCTTTCCTGGGTTCATCACCCGTTACTCCACATTTAGCATGTGAGTATTTCATTAGGAAGTGATCTATAGTTCCACGCTGGAACCACCTCCGTCCCATACAACAAACTCGAGCAATATGCTCCCATTTCCTGCAATTTCAGCGTCTCAAAGGTAGAGTCTTAACTCTACATTGTTCTAAGTGCTTTTCCTGCACTTCTCATAATACATAACTGCTCTGTTTTGGTCCCTTACCTTTAAGGTTGGACCCAGTCTGTGGTAACTTCTCCTGAAGCGTCCACTAATCGTTTTCTGCTTTTTCTTGTAGTCTCAGCTACTGTTCTTTCACCTTGAATATCAACCAAGGTGAGCAACCGATTTCTTTGTCTGACCACATCAGCTAATATTGCTCAACATGTGGATTTCTGCTATTCGTCCCCTTTTTGCTCCTCATACAACGGAGTCTCAAGAAAAGGCTGGTCCATTTCTTAGAGCTTCACGCCCTAAATGTCTTCCAAGAAGATTCACAGTTCATACTTCTTATACGTTAGAAGTCGGCAACAGTTAGGTTATATATGTATAATAACAACTATATACACCTAACTATGCATCATGTCTACTATCTCAGGGTTTAAGTCCAGGAATCTACTCTATAGACACCTAGTTCACTTAAACCACGGCTCTGATACCAACTTGTAACACCCGGCTTTTAAAACAAAACACCCCTGAAAAATTTTTCATTTAAAACCAAAGTTTCAATACATAAAACCATAACAAAGGGGTATATTTTAATAAACACGGGTACAAGTGTATCAAGGAGAGTATAAAATACCATAGTCTCCTTTGAAGCCGGGCTGCTACAGACAGCATCTACAAGTCCACTTCTTGAGTCACGGACTTTATCCTTACCCTTATCAAGGTTATGCTAACCTGCAGGGACATTTAACAAACGGTATGAGCTACAAAGCTCAGTGAGTAATCATATCTGCAAATAACATGTACAACAATACAATCATATATCTGTCTGGATATCGAATCCAAACTCCTAGCCTTACTGGCTGACCATATATCTCCTAGGATTTCACATCCTAATCTGTAGCCCTACAGGCTGAATCATGAGATCATGTGATTTTCAAATCACATTAGACAATTGTATACTTTATCATATCCCGTTTGTTATTTGCATACCAATCTAATCCATTCTATACCATTTCTGTCCCATCTTTCTTAGTCATAATTGACTATACCATATATCATGACTATATAAGTCATATCATTTGTCATGGCTATGCTAGCCGCACCAAAACATTTCCAGCGTATGAATCGTAGCCCGAAAGCCGCACCAGTTAGGGTTCAACAACCCGAAATCATAGCCACAAGGCCGCACCGTTTCTATATAATAATGTCATAGCCATATAGGCTGCACCAGTTGGATATAACATCCAGAATCATAGCCGTATAGGCCGCACCAGAATATCATAGCCGTATAGGCCGCACCAGAACATCATAGCCCGAAGGCCGCACCGTTTGGATATAGCATTCAATATCATAGTCACAAGTGGCCGCACCATCTATTAACAGTTTCTTTCAAGATCAATTATGGCTCACGGGTTAGCCCGCTGTTGCCTAGACTCACGGCTCCGTTCTTGTCATCGCAATGACTCACGGCTTATCCGGTCTTGTCTATATAGGTTTGACTCACAGCTCCGTTCTTGTCTGTTATAGACTCACGGCTTATCTGGTATTGTCATATCATTGATATTGACTGACTCACAGCTCCGTTCTTGTCTATAATAGACTCACGGCTTATCTGGTATTGTCATGTCATTATTGTTGACTCACAGCTCCGTTCTTGTCTTTATCAGACTCACGGCTTATCTGGTATTGTCTTTTACATATATCTTCATACTAGTCATTTTCGTCCCTCGAAGCTGTTTCAACCTGTAACAGTTCAATCATCATATATCATATATGATATCAGTGAGATTACTCACCTGGATGCTAGCTGCATTTACATTCCGGTTGTTTCTTGCCTTTGCGTGCACCACAACCATTTTGTCCCATACCTATATATTCATTTATATACCAAATGATAATAGGTTAATAACCATTCCAATTAACTCTAATACAATAGAGTTCAATACATTATCATTATAAACAATGCCTAGTTAATAAACTTTCCGTTTACTAACTTTTTATGAATTTTACTATTCACCGAGGCATTCGAATCGATCTACAGTGCCCCCGAGGGGTCAAAAACTCAATATAAAAATTTTCCCAAAGTTTTCAGACCATAACGAGGCTACGGTTCAAGTTTGAGCTAAATCGGACAAGCCAAATGAAAGTTAGCATTTTTGATCCCCTGCCTGGCCCCTGCTCGGAGGCGCACTGCGCCTAGGACAGGGCGCACTGCGCCTGGGCGCACCCCGCCAGGGGCTTAGGCACACCGCACCTGGCGCCTGCGCAGGTCTCCTGTCCAGCCGCGATTTGTGCACTGTAGCACGCAGTTTTGGCCCATTAAGTCCTTATTTCTGTTCTTAATCGTTTGGGGTTTGTTTCTAGGCTAAAACCTTATGTCAAAACAAGGTTTTCAACCATTCAAAACAACTAAATCAATCAATATGAAGAATTAGGGTTCTTAGTCCCAAAACCCCAAAACTTCAAATTCATCATAAATAGCAATCTACTTCCATTTTCTTGAATTAAGTCCTTTTAACATGACTTAATGGAAGTAATAAACTATCTAAACCACATAATCATAACTGAAATTTACAAATTTCAGTTTCTATAAAACCAAATCAAGAACACTTCAAGAACTTGGTTAAAATCAAGTTTACTAACCTTGATTAACAAATGAATCACCAATTCAAGCTATGATTCCACTTCCTTGCCTCAAGCTTCATGATTTCTGCAGAATTTTGCTCCCAAAATCGTTCCCGTAGCTGCACAAATGACCAGTCAAAGAGAGAGTCAACCTCTCTATTTATACCTCAAAACTTTACAATTTTAGTCCCTAAGTTCCATTTCTTGAACTTTGACCACAATAATCAAGTTTTATTACAATAAAACTTTCATTCTTTATACATTTACCACAAACAACAATGTTTTTTATATTTGGTCCTTCACATGGTCAAATGACCAAATTACCCTTTCGTGGTAAAATGACCAAAAATCAGTTTTTATAACATTTTAAGTCCAAAACTCAAAATATTATTTCAAACTAAATTCTTTTCTATCCAAAAGACCAATTTACCCTTCCAATGTAAAATGACCATTTTACCCCTTTTTAAATATATAAATAAAAAGAGTGTCTTAGCGTTACAGCAACGCAGCATCCATTTGTTAAACCTGAAGAAACGAATACAGAATGTCGTAAAAGAGAAAGCAAACACGATTAGAGGAAATGAATTTAGCAGAATCTGATATCTCTCTCTCTCGATTGTTTACGTCTCTTTAAAAGGTGAAAAGGTGAAAGGGATGTGGACCTCATATCTTACAATACGAGTTTGAAAAGATGAAACTGTAACTGATTTCTTGAGTTTAATTGCCGCCGTTTATTGTAGAATAAATGGATGATTGCCCTGTTGCTTAAAATAACCGATTCTAATTGAAATCAAGCAAAAAATAAGGAATCGTCAATACGCTAAGCTTTACCAATTACCATAGTGGAGCTTTTGAGCGGGAAGATAAGCTAGAGAGTTAACAAGAGAGTGCCACGTGGCATTCATAATAGTGTTTTATTAGAATAGGAATATATATATATATATATATATATATATATATATATATATATATATATATATATATATATATATATATATATATATCCTATCCTAATAAATAAGTAACTCAAAGCCACATGTCATCTCCTCATTGATTTTGACACATGTCATTTTCTCATAATTTTGAATTTCTTAAAAAAGTTGTTTGAATTGAATGTATTTAATTCTAATAATTCATAACTTAAGCAATAAATTAGGAACCTAGCAATTTAATTAATGGATTCGAACAATTTAATTATCACTTAAATGAAATGACAAGAGAATGCATCATATTGTCATTTTCTTCTCATCGATGATACATATGTCAATAATTTCGGAAAAGTAGCATGATGATTAATAGATTTTTTTTCGAATGTCATAGATATTTAATGCAGGTCCAAAAACAAACATATACGTTTAAAAATTTTATTATACTAATTTTATAATTAATATATCTTATATAGTTTACTAAGTTTGGATAACCTTTGATTTATTATGTCTATTAAAAATATAATAACTAATTTCCATAATAGAATTAAAATATTTAACATAATAATAAAAAAACACGGCACACACGTGCATGCACGCACGCACCAGGGTCGGACTTAAGGGTATTCAAAATGCATGAACGTAAAAATTTTACGTTTAATATATTAGTGATGGAAAATCCATTGGTAAACCTTTACAAATTCCGTCGTTAAAAAGTTTTATTGATGGCTATTTTTTACTATTCACTATTATTGATCAGTTTCGTATAAATATATATTCTAAAATGAAACATGTTATATTCATAAATGTATACAAAAATTCTAAAATATTTTATGAAACTATATATTATAATAAGTGCACAATATATTCTAATTGAAAACTACATACTTTAATTTTAATTGAAAACATCAACATACTAATGTCGTCGTCGCATTGCGCGGGTACACACCTAGCATTGAAGCAATATTATTGGGTAATCGTGTTATAGAAATAGATATTATATCTTGAAATAATATTGGAAATCGTACGTTTATTCCAAAAATGTCTTTGACGCCTTCAGATAGAAGAATTTCTTTCAAATTTCAAAGAAAACAATTTTCATTGACTGTATGTTTTGCAATGACAATAAATAATAGTCAACGGCAATCGCTATCAAAAGTGTGTTTGTTTCTAAGACAACCAGTCTTCATACACGACAAGTTGTATGTTATATTTTCGAGAGTTAAAAGTAAAGATAGATTAAAAATGTTAATTTTAGACGACGGTAAACTTAGCAATAGAACAACAAATGTTGTATTCAAAGAAGTCTTTCAAAATTTGTAATTTGTTATAATTGTTCAAAGTTTATCAACATTATGTTGTAGTGTTTAATTTAATAATGTATATATCCAAAAATTTCATTATATATTGTCGAGAATTGTTATACATAATTATTAGTGTTTAAGATTTTTTATTTAATAATTATTTTGTATCATCCCGTGTAATACACGGGTCTTACAACTAGTATATATATATATATATATATATATATATATATATATATATATATATATATATATATATATATATATATATATATATATATATATATATATATATATATATATATATATATATATATATATATATATATATATATATATATATATATATATATATAGAGAGAGAGAGAGAGAGTCAAAATGCCAATTATATAAAATAATCATACCCGGTAAACATTAAGGGCCGCCAAGAAATCAAGCGCTTGTAACCTTCTAAGTTTGTACCATCCTGTGGCTCAAGTAGGGCTGTAAACGAACCGAACGAACACAAACGAGACCATTTTTCATGTTCATTCGTTTAACTAAACAAACAACAATTTGTGTTCATGTTTGTTCATTTGTTAAATAAACGAACATAAAGGAACTTGCCGCCGAACAAATCACGAACGGTTCGCCGAACGTTCGGTTCTTTTATAGCCCTAGGCTCAATGGATCACTTTTGGTGTTCGGGTACGAAATGTATGGGTAAAAGGAAACGTCTCCAAAATTTAAATATTGCAATTTAACATATCACAATATTAGCAAATAGAAAATGTTACAATTATAAAAGTAATTTATATTACTTTAAAAGCGTATATAAACCCTTGCAATGTGTACATCATTTTATGAGGTTGTTTTTTTCTCAGTGAGACGAGATGAGTATGTTGGTGTCGTTTTCTAAGTACAATTGCTCCCAAACTACCCCACCTCATGGGTACTTGTCTCATCAAAAGAAATCTATTAATTACATCAAAAACTAGATTGCAATTAAAAAGTAAGTGAAATTGCTAAACAAGATACATGTTGAACTCTTAAAATTTACATACAAGGGAAATGTTCTCCTCCTTGACTGGATGACAAGGATATCGATCGTCAAATCCTAAGTCCAACAAGTATAAAAGACAAGGTTATCGATCGTCAAATCCTAAGTCCAACATGTATAAAAGACACAGTCGCACCACATCCTTTTTGATAACTAACCAAAGGAATTTTTTTAATACGTCCACTATATTTTGCAACTTCACCGACTTGCCTACTAAAACTATAGGAAACACCCATAAATGGAACTCATAAATGGATGAAGTACGACATTATGGACAGTTTGTCGTATTCTGGATTGTTCGTTGCGTTCTATAACGTTCGTTGTGTTCTGGAACAGAGAAAATAATCAGGAAATGCCGAAAGTGAATAAACATACTAACACACTAATACTAGTTTTCAAAATTATCTAAGGGAAAAAGAGCATTTTAGCGTTCTTGATTTGAAAAATCGGCGGCAAATCCAGACTTGTTCTTCGTATTCTGAATTAGGGTTTTACATTCTAGAGTTTGAGATTTTAGCATCACGAATCATGGATTCCAGACTAACTTGGGTGGATTTAATTTTAGCTTTACTTTTACAAGCCAATAAGAGAATTTGTAAAATACACAAATAGAAAATAAATTACGGATAATATGGATGTGGGAAATCTTTTAACGGTGGAAAATAAATTGCATATTTAAGAGTCTAAGTGAATATGTTAAGGGGTGTTTGAAATTGCTTATTTAACTCAATAAACATTTTTTTGACAAAGATGTTTATTAGCTTATGTGGCAACAAAATTGAGTTTTTATAAAGTGTTTGGATTGACTTAAGTGGTGTCAAAACGACATAAGCACTTTCAAAAGAAAGGGGTGGGTTAATGAGAGGGTGGTATAGCTTTTTTCCTATGTATGAGCTATAAGAATTTCCAAAAAAATAAGAGTCTTTTAACTTATGGAAAATGGTAAATTTCAAAAAAGACACTAAGTTTTCAAAAAAGTTCGATTTTGACACCGTGTTATTTTTTTTCCAATTAAGTCACTAACTTATTAATTTTTCTCAATTAACTCACTATGTTTTCAATTTTAACCACTTGACCGGTCAACCCAGTTGTCAGCTGACGTGACATGTGAAAGGTTTTCTACAAACCATGAACTAAATAACCTAAATTCACATGAAACCTATGAGGATATATGTTTTCTTCTAATTGAACATATAACAAATACTTAGAGGCCAATAAAAGAAACTAAAGATCAAAACAGAAAAACCAACCTTAATTTCTTGGAAGCTGAGCAGCAAAATTATCCTGCCTCAAATGAAAGTCACACCCAAGCTAGGAGGAGAGGGGATCGAAAATTCCAGAGAGAAAATAATAGAATGAGCAACTGATAATGAGGTCTAGGGGTCCCTATTTATAGGGAACCAAGTAGCAAAGCTAAACCCTAGCCGCAACCCATTTTTCCGGATTATCTGTACGCGCGCCGCGGCCAAAACGTTTGCGCGCCGCGCGCCGCAATTCAACTATTGAATTTGTACGACTTTAATCCCTGACCTCCTGATTAATCTAATTAATGCCACAGAAATTAATCCAATTAATTTCTGATTAATTATTAATCAAATAATATTATTTCTTATTAATATATTATCTCCATAATATATTAACAAACAATGACTTGATTTATTAGTCATATAATAAATCAACCATTTCTCTCTACTTAACTTTCCACCAAAACTCTAGCTATGAGGGCAACCCAAATGGACTTTGCTACTATTAATTAGGTAAATATTAATTATTAGTCATGGCTTAGACACCTAATCCAATAGTCTCCCACTTGGATAAGTCTATGACTATAATTACCCATTTAACCTTTAATTAACCAGCACTTTTAGCTTCCTAGAAATCGCTGCCAAATTCTGATATAATCAGTTCTGTCCATAGATAAGTGATCAGATGATCCTCCGTCCAACTAGATATTTTTCAGACTCAAGACATGGATAAAATCAATCTGGTCTGATTCACTGTTCCTCGATTTCCGATTTGCATATGACTCTTAGACTACCAATTTAGTCCCGGTTGGCCAACCATTTTAGTCAACTTCAAAATCATCGAGAGGCCTACAGATATCTGTTCCCCGTTAGGGTCAAGGGACGAATAAGCTTCGACTCATATACTTATGTCTTTTACCAGACAAATCACTCACAACAATACGTTTTATAACACCGAGTTACCGATGTGTTTTCGTATTATCAATGAACAATCGCTTAGTAAATCATAACTCATATGTCTTAGCTTAAAGATCAAAAAATATTATCGTCTCAACATTGCTCGTGACAAAATCCATGAAGCAATCCATTGAGCGCGAGTTTATCCAATACTCAAATCTCCATTTCCAAGTACTCACGAATGGTGCAGCAATCCAATTGCCATGTCTAACTCCTTAGACAATCTATTACCAATTCATGACAATCTTACTTCACACTTACTCCCAAAAGTGTAATCGACTGTGGATATTTGAATAATCCAATTATTCAGGAAGTAAAACATGCAAAAATGAAACACAATGATAAAGTATTGACAAAAGTAGTAAACCATTACTCATTAATAAATCTCTATTATTAAATAACAAGAGTCAAATACAATACATTGTTACAAGTTTCGAAAACTATCTAATTTACATGAACTTTATATCATCTCTTAATCCAATGCTCCTAGCATGCTGATTATGCTTAACCCTACTCAGAGCCTTTGTCAAGGGATCTGCAGGATTATCTTCCGATGATACCCTCTTTACCACGAGGTGACCTTCTTCTACTTTATGCCTTATGTAGTGGTACTTTCTGTCGATATGTCTGAGACTTTCCATGGTCTCGCGGTTCCTTTGTCAAGGCGACCGCACCTTCGTTATCGCAGAACAGTTCCACGGGCTCCTGAATACTCGGGACTACTCCAAGGTCACCGATGAAGTTCTTCAGCCAAGCCACTTCCTTTGACGCTTCAGTTGCTGCTATATACTCTTATTCACAAGTATAATCAGCCACCGTATCTTGCTTGGAACTTTTCCAAGTTACTGCTCCTCCGTTCAAAAGGAATACCCAGCCAGACTGAGACCGACCACTGTCTCTATCCGTCTGAAAACTGGCATCCGTATATCCTTCAAATCTCAATGTATCACTGCCTCCAAAGACTAACACCATGTCCTTTGTCCTTCGTAGATACTTGAGTATATTCTTTACGGCTATCCAATGTGCCCTTCCAGGGTTTCCCTGGTACCGACTGACCATGCTTAGAGCAAAGGCCATGTCACGGCGAGTACACGTCATAGCGTACATGATCGATCCTACAGCCGAAGCGTAAAGTACACGACTCATTTCAGCTATTTCTTCGTTTGTACTCGGACTTTGAGTCTTACTCAATTTTGCATTACTTTGGATAGGCAGCTCTCCCTTCTTGGAATTTTCCATACTAAACCTTTTCAGTACCTTTTCCAAGTATGTACCCTGACTAAGTCCAATTAGTCTCTTCTTCCTATCTCTCAATATTCTTATCCCGAGAATATAGGCAGCCTCTCCTAGATCCTTCATGGCGAAACATTTCCCAAGCCAAGCCTTGACATCTTGCAAGGTTGGAATATCGTTTCCCATGAGCAGTATGTCATCGACATACAGCACCAGAAAGGTGACTATACTCCCACTAGCCTTGACATATACGCAGGACTCATCCTCGCTCCTAGAGAAGCCAAACTCTTTGACTTTCTCATGGAAACAAAGATTCCAGCTGCGAGAAGCTTGCTTCAATCCGTAGATTGATCTCTCAAGCTTACACACCTTATTGGGATACTTTGCGTCGACAAAACCCTCTGGCTGATTCATGTAAACATCCTCAGTCAACTTTCCATTAAAGAAAGCGGTTTTGACGTCTATCTGCCAAATTTCATAGTCATGAAATGCAGCTATGGCCAGCATAATCCTAATAGACTTTATCTTGGCTACTGGTGAGAAGGTCTCGTCATAGTCAACCCCTGGGGTTTGAGTAAAGCCCTTCGCAACCAGTCTTGCCTTGAAAGTGTGTACTTTTCCGTCCATGTCGGTCTTCTTCTTGAAGATCCATTTGCACCCGACTGTCTTTCAACCCGGTACGTTGTCAACCAAGTTCCAAACTTGATTGTCATACATGGACTTGATCTCGCTATCCATGGCCTCTTTCCACTTGGCAGACTCAGGGCCCGCCACTGCTTCCTGGTAGTTAGCTGGTTCATCCAAATTTATCAGTGTCCTATCACTGAAAAACGTGTCCCCATCCGAAGTTATATGGAACCCATAAAACTCGGGTGGCATGCTAACCCTACCGGAACGCCTAAGAGGTAAGGATACATCTGTCGGACCAACAGGAACTTCTTCCTCATGTTGGTTGCTAGTTTCTCCTAAGGTTGCGTCATCTGATGACTCTTGAATTTCTTCCAGATCAATGGTACTCCCACTGTCCTCTTTGAATATGAGCTCTCTCTATCGAAAGACCGCTTGTCTAGCTACAAAGACCACGTCCTCGCTCGGTCTGTAGAATAGATATCCAAAGGACTGTTTGGGATAACCAAGGAAGAAACACCTTTCGCTTCTTTCTGTGAGTTTGTCTTGAGTCTCTCGTCTAACGAAAGCCTCACAACCCCAAACTTTGATATGTGCCAGAGATGGAACTTTTCCCGTCCACATTTCATGAGGTGTTTTAGCAACCTTTTTAGTAGGGACAAGATTGAGGATATGGGCGGTAGTCTCTAAGGCATACCCCCAGAAGTGAATGGGAAGTGAAGCTCGACTCATCATGGAACGGACCATGTCCAACAGGGTTCGGTTGTGCCTCTCCACAACACCGTTCAACTGTGGTGTCCTGGGATGTGTCAACTGCGAAACTATTCCGCATTCCTTTAGATAGTCTAGGAACTCAATACTTAGATACTCTCCGCCTCTGTCGGACCTGAGCATCTTTATCTTCCTGCCTAATTGATTCTCTACCTCGTTCTTAAACTCTTTGAACTTTTCAAAGGTGTCCGACTTGTGCTTGATCAAGTAGATATAACCGTATCTACTAAAATCGTCGGTAAAAATCACGTAGAACCGCATGCCATCCTTTGTGGTTGATCTGAATGGACCACACACATCCATGTGTATGATGTCCAACAGACCATCACCTCTTTCAAAAGACCCTTTGAAAGGTGATTTAGTCATCTTGCCCAACAGACAATATTCGCATACATCATCCGACCTGAGGTCGAATGATTCCAACACTCCATCTTTTTGGAGTTGGGCGATGCGTTTCTTGCTGATGTGCCCGAGCCGACTATGCCACAGACATGCCTTTTCTACACCACTAGTAGAATCAATGTAATTTACACTATGTCCTAAATTGTCAACACATTCAACAGTTTCATACACACCATCACAAGGATAAGCAGTAAAAATCAAAATACCATTTTTGAAAACAGAAATCGAGCCAATTTTATTATCAAAAGAAAATTGAAATCCTTGTTTGAACAATGCGTGAAATGAAATAATGTTTCTTGCCATTTCTGGCGAATAGCAACAATTAAATAACTATATACTAACATCACTACTAAGCACTGAACTGTAAACGCCGATCTTGGTAACAGGGGACGATCTCCTATTGCCCATGATCAAGTTCAGTCTACCATACTCCACCTCCCTGCTTTCCTTTAAGCCCTGCAGATCAGAACAAATGTGAAAACCACATCCTGTATCAAGGACCCAAGAATTAGAAGATGGTGAGTTTTTAGAGATAGTGTATATACCTGCTGTCGATGGCTTTACTTTCCCATCCTTGACATCCTGCAAGTATTTGGGGCAGCTTCTCTTCCAATGGCCCTTCTCTTTGCAGTAGAAACAGTTGGCTTCATCGGGGTTGGCCACACAAGGAATGTGGGAAGACTTGGTTCTCGAGCCATTGCTTGACGACCCGATCTGAACCTTTTCCCTCCAATTTTGCTTAGGAGGGCCCTTCCTTTTCTTTCCTTTGCCACTTCCAATGGATAAGACGGGCTGATTAACCGAGGGTACACTTTTACCCTTCATCCCGTCCTCAGCAACCCGAAGCATACGATGCAACTCAGTCATGTTAGCCTGATTGTTGTTCAAATGATAAGCCAACCTGAACTGATCATAAGAACTCGGTAAGGAGTTAAGCACTATGTCAACGGCCAACTCCTCAGGTACATGCATCGCAAGCTTTCTAAGCCGCTCCACATATCCTTGCATTCTTTGCACATGAGCGCAGATGGACTCTCCATCTTTAGGTTTGCTGTTAGTGAAGTCTTTGACCACCTCGCACCTCTCGATATGCTCTTGCTTGCGGAACTTTTCCGCAAGCTCCTTGTGCATCTCGAAGGGCCAGTAGTCTTCGTATATCCTTTGCAATTCGGGGTTCATTATGGCGATCATGATGCAGGCCACTTTGGTTGCATCATCAGAATGTTTTTGGTACGAGGCAATCTCCTCGGGAGTAGCAGTTTCAGGGTCAATATCGACAAGCTCGGTTTCGAGGACATACTCTTTGTTCTCGTACCTCAGAGCCATCTTGATATTTCTAATCCAGTCATTGTAGTTTGTCCCGTTCAATTGAACCTTGGAACACAGTGAGAGGATAGAGGGAACACTGGAGTTTGAGTGGGGAGCGGATTGATCAGCAGAAGACATCTATAAAAGAAGGTAAGTTTAATTAGATACATGTCGGTCCTTATAATAACCCAATATAAAAATAAGGCTAGGATCCAACTATAACAATTTGCAACATAGAAGAGGGATGCCGTAATATATAAGCAAATTTTATAAAGGTAGGCGACTGACGATTCAGCCAATTCCACCGCGGAAAAATAATCTTATTATAAATGGAATTCCTAGTTTCTTTTGAGATTTATTGAACTGTTCAATAGCATATTTAATCTCGGATATGCCCCACCGTTTGTGACTGGGATGCCGAGGATCACAAACCGGGTGTGAATAACCATGCAAATTAGCTTGGTACTCTCGGGGTCCATTATCATCTCAAATTGATGTGCCGGTAAGCCACACACGCTCCATCAACAATGATAACACCCGAGACACCCATTGCCACTCTTTATGAACCCCCATTGGTGTGCCGGTAAACCACACACGCTCCACCAACGTTTCATAAAGTGCAATGTGCAATTTCATGGGTTAGCATCAAATTTACATTTTTCCCTAAAGTAACTAGATTGGGATTTTTGTAAATAGTTCTAGTACCTTGATCATTATACTTTTAATGATTAAGCGGTTCTGTCAAACCCGTTCGGCTAACGACCCTCCACTGATCAGGCGAGCGGTGGGTGAGAGTGTTCACCCATTAGACTACTATTTTATAGGCAGTCTCCTTATACCCACTTTATAGACCAGCTTCGTGAATGAGGCCTACTATTGATTTGACTAACCAAATTTATCTCATATATATAGTATTAACTTTTAATAACATATATAATATGTATTTTAAAACCCTTTAAAATATTCAAGGTTTATCTTTTAATTTTACCAAATTTAACAATTAAATTTTAAATTAAATTAAACCTTAAAATCGATTTAATCAATTTTAATTACCAATTAATTAAATTAATTAAATCTAAATATTTAAACATTTTAAATTATTTTTCTGGATTTATTCCATTAATTTTGCAATTTTAAAATTAATTAAATCCCTTTTGAATTATCTTTTAATTAACAATTAATTAAATTAATTCAAATGAAGATAGGTTTATCCAAATTAATCAAATTAATCAAAACCTATCCTAAACCCCATAGATTTCGAATTCAAATAATGGGGTTTAAGGTTATCCATTTAATTAACAAATAAAGTTACCAAAAATAGAAAACCTCCTAAAACCCTAATAGCAAATTTCGAAAATAGCAAGGGGGGATTAGGGTTTCCAAAACCCTAATCCTAGAAATTGATCCTAATAGAAATTAGGGTTTATAGGCTTAAAACCCTAAAATAGTTATAGCAAATCAACAAGAAAACAAAACAGGCTCTGATACCACTGAAAGGTTTTCTGCAAACCATGAACTAAATAACCTAAGTTCACATGCAACCTATGAGGATCTATTTTTTCTTCTAATTGAACATATAACAAATACTTAGAGGCCAATAAAAGAAACTAAAGATCAAAACAGAAAAACCAACCTTAATTTCTTGGAAGCTGAGCAGCAAAATTATCCTGCCTCAAATGAAAGTCACACCCAAGCTAGGAGGAGAGGGGATCAAAAATTCCAGAGAGAAAATAGTAGAATGAGCAACTGATAATGAGGTCTAGGGATCCCTATTTATAGGGAACCAAGTGGCAAAGCTAAACCCTAGCCGCAACCCATTTTTCCGGATTATATGTACGCGCGCCGCGGCCAAAACGTTTGCGCGCCGCGCGCCGCAATTCAACTATTGAATTTGTACGACTTTAATCCCTGACCTCCTGATTAATCTAATTAATGCCACAGAAATTAATCCAATTAATTTCTGATTAATTATTAATCAAATAATATTATTTCTTATTAATATATTATCTCCAAAATATATTAACAAACAATGTCTTGATTTATTAGTCATATAATAAATCAATCATTTCTCTCTACTTAACTTTCCACCAAAACTCTAGCTATGAGGGCAACCCAAATGGACTATGCTACTATTAATTAGGTAAATATTAATTATTAGTCATGGCTTAGACACCTAATCCAACAACATGATGACGTGGCATGATGACGTGCCAATCTTTATGATGTGGCGCTGACATGACATGCTGACGTGACACCAATGTGTCGAAATTGAAACAAAATTGAAAACATAGGGACTTAATTGGAAATAATTAAAAATTTAGTGAGTTAATTGAAAAAAAATAACAGAGTGTCAAAACCGAAATTTTTCTGAAAACCTAGTGTCTTTTTTGAAAATTTCCCAAAAACTAATTATAAAGATTTCAAAATATTTAATTGATGAGAAATAAAAAATAAATAAAATAATAATAATGATTTGTTTTATCGATATGGTGAAATATAAGTTATAATTTGAATATTTATAATAACCAAATGTGTCGGTTAATTTTCGATTATATTAGTAATAATTGTAACATTTATTTTTCGTTCTAACGGAACTGAAATCAATTATGTGTGACAGTTTGGTTCTTGTTTTTTTAAATCCATTATTGGTTTCGGTTATTTTGGTTCTTTAACGAAACTCATCTTAAGTAAACAAAAAATCGTTAAAACCGAACAAAATCGGAACCAATTATATATAACGGTTTGGTTCTCGGTTTCTTCAAAAACAAAATTTTTAGTTATCTTGTTAATAATATTAACTTAGTAATTGTTTTATAGCTTTTGAAAGTAAATCTAACAGTTTATTTTTGATTATTTTAGTAATAAATATGATGGTTTACTTTTCGTTCCAACGGAACCGAAACCAATTATGTGTGATGTTTCGTTCTTGGCTTCTTTATAAACCTATTATCGGTTTTTGTTATTTTGGTTTATTAACCAATCTCATCTTAAGTGAGAAAAAACCGTTAAAACCGAACCAAATCGGAGTCGATTATATATAACGGTTTGATCCTCGGTTCTTCAAAAACATAATTTTAATTATTTTGTCAATAATATTAAGTTAGTAATTATTTTCTAGCTTCTAAAAGTAAATGCAACAGTTTATTTTCGATTATTTTAGTAATAAATATAACCGTTTGATTTTCGTGCCAACGGAACCGAACCCAATTATGTGTGACGGTTTGGTTCTTGGTTTCTTTAAAAACCTATTATCAATTTTTGTTATTTTGGTTCATTAACAAACTCATCTTAAGTGAGAAAAAAATGGTTGGAACCAAACCAATTTTGTTTATATAAATCTAGTTGATATTTATTTGTTAACTAGTTTTGGACTGTTCGCGCGATGCTACGGAAACCCGATATATTGAAAAACGCAACTCGACAAAAAACAAATTATATAAAGGACGGAAAATGTAACTTTAAAATATAATAAGGGACCGGAATCGTAACTTATGAAATACCAATAATATAGCTTTATAACAAATAGGGATGAAAACAATTAATTCGAAATTAGTTGAGGGGAAAAAACGTAAATATAAAAGTTTGCTATAAGAAGAATCAAAATTACTATTTCCAAGTAGAAGCTTATTTGGAACTTGTATCAAATGTTTTAGAAATTATATTATGATCTGAATTTAGTAGTTATGGTTCTGGAAAAAGTAAAAAGCAATGAATAGTAAATGAATAGTTGTATAGTGAGGGGAAACAAAAGTTGCTAAATAATATATATATATATAATTTCAAAAAATACACTAAGTTTTCAAAAGATTTCGGTTTTTACACTCTGTTATTTTTTTTCAATTAAGTCACTAAGTTTTAATTTTTTCCAATTAAGTCACTATGTTTTCAATTTTAACACCTTGGTACCACGTCAGCATGATATGTCAGCGCCACATCCTTAAGATTGACACATCATCATGCCACGTCAACTGACAACCGGGTTGACCGGTCAAGTGGTCAAAATTGAAAACATAGTGACTTAATTGAGAAAAATTAAAAAGTTAGTGACTTAATTGAAAAAAATAACACAGTATCAAAATCGAACTTTTTTGAAAACTTAGTGTCTTTTTTGAAATTTACTCTATGGAAAATTACTAATCAAAGGCTTATAAAAAACATTTATTAAAAATGCTTATAAGTTTATCAAACACTTTTTTAAGATTTATTGGCTTTTTAAAAAGTTAATAAGTCAATAAGCCATTTTGAAAAGCAATCCGAAAACACCCCCTAAAACAGATCCGTGAGACAAATTGATTAACTTGTTGGTTTTTCGACCTATCATACTTGACTTTTCATTTCCAAACATGTCATCTTGCTTGCAAAAAATATGAAAGAACGAAACGTTATACTTTGCACAAAAAATCGATTCTTAAGAAAATCTAACTATTATATATATGTTTCTTTGCATTTATATTTTCATAATAATAGTCTGAATTGGTGGTGATCGTCTACGCATTGCGGCGGGTTTATTAATATTATATTTTTTACTAAATAAAATAATATAAAAGGTTGGTATGTAAGACTAATTGTGTAGTTTAAGAGAGATAACATATTTATTAAACAAATAATAAGTAATTATAGAATCCATGAAAACCCAAACTGTAATTTAGTCTTCTTGTAAAAAAATATCAGAACCTAGAATACAATACAAAAAATTATAAACTATAAAGACCAAAAGTGTAAGTTGCTCATTAATTGCAAATTAAAAATTATATGGACCAAAAATGTAATTTCGGAAAATAAAAACTACAGGGACCATAAATGTAATTTATGCAAACTAAAAACTTCAAAGACCAAATATGTAATTCTGGAATTTTAAAACCATTGGTATCAAAAGTGTCTTTTGCGTATTTTCTTCTTACAAATTAAAAAGTAAATGGACCAAAAACGTAATTCCGAAAATTTAAAACTATAGAACCAGAAATTTAATTTATGCAAATTGAAAATTATAGGGGCCAAATATATAATTCCAAAAATTTAAAACTATAGGAGCCAAAAATACAATTTAATCATTTTCTACTAATATATAATACACTCATCATTTGCAGAACTATATATGCCTCAGTGACCCAAAACGACTGCAACACATCTATTTTAATTTGTCCCAAAAATGCAACCTTTTTCTTCCTAAAAATGCAACCTTTTTTTTTTTTTTTGCGGCAGGATTGCAATCTAAATTTTTCTATTTACCCCTTGTAGATAGTACAAAATACGCCAAGTTGATTGTTGTCACTTGTCCATAAGTCTTTAAGGGCACTTTTAGGTATTGATTAATAGTCAAAAACTTCTATTAAACAACGAGTCACGTCAAATGTTGTGTTTATTTGGGGCGAACTATCTCCAAGCGATTATGATTGTTTACCTTAGGCAAAACCATAAGTGAGGTCCTATGTTTAAAAAACAGATTTATTTTTAAATTTTCAAATTATGTTAATGAAGTATAATATGAATTTAGACTCCAAATATAATTAATAGGCACACTAAATGGGAAGATTGTGATGTTAATCATGTTATGCTTGGCCCTAGATAAGTCAAAAACTCTAATTTTGAAAAGAATAAGACCATGTTTCTTTTATTTCATTAAGTGTTTTGTCTACAAAAATGACGTTTGATATGTGTGACAAAAAGATTACAGACTCGGCAAAATGGAATGAAAAAAATAAATGAGAACCAATTTGTAAAAAGTTGGCAATTTAACAGGAAAAACTGTATTTTAATGACTTTCTTTATCAAGTCGTTCTTTTTGCAATAAGTGAAACAAACACTTTAATATAGCTAGATTAAGTCTTGTCACCATTAAGTCAAAAAGTATATACATCTAATTTGTAACACCCCTTTTCTTTTACCATATTTTTATACAAATACAGTTTTCTTTACAAACATATTTGACAACTCGTGACTATAAAATAGCCACTTAATTTTTTTTTATTTATTTTACAAACTTAAACTCAAGGGGGTATTACAGACTCAATACAGATACCATAATTTAAACTTACAGTATATAAACCGGTCCCAACTGCAGCCTTTGCTCCTTTCACCTAAGTACATAGCATTTCAAAAATAGTATACGTGAGACATAAAGCCTCGTGAGTAATATGGGTTTAGACCCAAAACTTTTCTGCTCAAAACTTGAAATATTACAAGTAAACTTGTTGAAAACTGATTTCTTTCATAAATCTCAAAATATCTATTATTCTTTACTTTCAAACTTTAAAAACACTTTCTTTCTCAAAACTGCTTTCTTTCTCATTTTTCTTGTGACCAACTGAAACTCATGAATTAAGTTATTTTAATTCATTCTACTAGCTCCCCTCGTGGGACAGAACAGATCCGCCTACAAGGTTACGCTCATTCTGACTCCCCTTTGTGACTTGGAACAGATTCAAGCACAAGGGTATACTAAGCTAGACAACTACTTCGCGACGGAAGGTACCATCCCAGTAGTGTCTTCTGATCCCCCGATTATGTGGGTGATCCTAGTCCGGACAACTGGCTCATACTTCTTTCTTTCTTTAATTCTTACTTCATTTCATCTCAAATTGGTCAAAATGGGACACAATTTGTAAACAACTCTTACTCAAACATTTTATAACTCTTTACTGAAAATACTTTCAAAAACTGATTTTGACATCTTAGTTCCCATAAGGAACTTCTTTCAAAATACTTTGCAAACCATACTTTAAAAATCTGTTTAAAACACTAAGCCCTTGTATAGAGCTTCTTTCAAAACTATTTTCCAAACTTTAGTATTTATAAACATTTGGAAATCTTACTTTTCTGAAAAATAACATTTTGCTATGTACTATAAAAATCATCATAAAACTCACCTTGGTTTTACTACGGTTCACTAGGCTTCACGTACGCCTTTTCCTTTCCCGTGCTCAATAACGTTTGAAGCACCACCTATACAAGTGGTATATATAAATACCCAATATAATTAACTCTATAATGCTAAAGTCTCATATAATATAACTCTAGATTATAATAAATGTATAGCCATTAATAAACTCGTTTAACGGTTTTCTCCGAAATACGCGTATATTGCTACAGTACCCCCGAGGGGTCGTATTTCAGTTCCGACTCTTTTCCATGAAATCTTAGGCCATATTAGACTTGTGTTTCAAATTTGGAGTTCATTGGACAAGTCTAGCTCAAATTCTAAAAATCAAGTTTTGACGTGAATAGTGATTTTAGCCACTGCCGCTACAGTGACTTTTCCGCAAGGTTGGATTACGGATTTGACCATTCCCGACATGTTCTTATACCATTTTAGGGTTATGGCTAAAATTTCAGATCAATCAGACATGTCTAGCTATGGTTTCTAGCGTTTGGATTTCTAACATTTTTAACATTTTTGGTCCCTGTCTGAAGGGCACTGTAGCACGCAGTGCACTGTAGCACACAGTTTTCACCCATTAAGCACTTATTTCTGTTCTTAATTGTATGGGGTTTGTTCTAGGACCAAAACCCTTGACTAATAACAGGTTTTAAGCTATTAGAAACACCTTAATCACACCAATTCATGATTTAGGGTTCTTGAGCAACATTTAAACTTCTCAACAATAGCAACCTACTTTGCTATTTTTAACACTTGTTCTTACTACATGGACATGTTTTAAGCCCAGAAATCATAAGCACTTCATGGATTATGACTGGAATTATAAATTTCAGTCCACTCCATGGAAACCCATCTAGAACACACAAAAGCTTGGGTAGAAACTTCAATTACTAACCTTGTTTACTTGGGAATCTTCAATTCCAATGTTGTTTCCTTTGATTTCTTGGCAAAACTTCAAGAATTCTCTTCTTCCCTCTTGCTCTCTCTAGCTCTCTCTCGTATCTTCTGAAATGTTCCACTGGATTCTTGATTATGAGAGGATAACTCTCATATATTATTTATATTTAAAGTTTTATAAATTATTTACACTTTGGTCCCTTAAATCTCAACTTTCATTCAAAAATGGTCCTAAGACCCATAACTTTGCAACCAAAGTTCCATTAACTTCTAACTTAACATTTTCTTGACATTTTGGTCATTTCCATGTCAAATGACCATTTTGCCCTTTTCGGCCATATTTTACTATTCATGCGGTAAAACTTCAAATTTCATATAATCTTTTATTTCTTATATTATTATTTTACATAATACATGTTATTTTACATAATAGTTTTATAACGTGTCAAAAGACCGTTTTACCCTTTTACAACTTTTTCGCGGGTTCTTACAGTCACCCCTCCTTAAGCGGATTCCGTCCTCGGAATCTTTTCGTAATCTGTGAAATTCGGATATCTTCTCTTCATTTCTTCTAGCGTCTCCCAAGTTAGGTTTGACCCTAATGGGTGCTTCCACTTGACTAGTACAAGGTTAATCTCCTTGTACCTTAGCTTCTTAGTCTGCATCTCTAGAATCGCTTCAGGTTCTTCAATTAGTTTGCTAGGAGTCTCCACTCTTAAGTCTTTGTATGGTATTACTAACTCTTCTTTACCAAAGTACTTTTTCAAGTAGCATACATGAAAAGTATCATGTATTCCACTAAGTTCGGGTGGTAATTCCAGCTTGTACGCTTGTAACCCAACTCTCTTTAGGATTCTAAAAGGTCCAATGTATCTTGGGCTCAGCTTTCCTCTCTTGCCAAATCTGACCACTCCTTTCCATGGCGACACTTTTATCATCACCAAATCTCCTTCTTGCAAGTCATATGGTCTCTTCTTTAGATTTGAGTAACTCCTTTGCCGATCTTGTGCTGCTTTCATGTTGGCTTGAATTACCCCAATCTTCTCATTAGTTACTCTAACAATCTCTGGCCCTGTAAGCTTAGTCTCACCCGCCTCCAACCAGCATAGAGGAGTTCTACACTTTCTACCATACAATGCCTCGAAGGGTGGCATTTTAATGCTAGAATGGTAGCTGTTATTGTATGCAAACTCCACTAATGGTAGGTGTTCATCCCGACTGCCTCCAAATTCCATCACGCATGACCGTAACATGTCTTCTAATGTCTGGATTATTCGTTCACTCTGACCATCCGTTTGTGGATGATACGCTGTACTTAGTTGAATTCTCGTCCCCATTTTCTCTTGTAAGGCACTCTAAAAGTTAGAGGTAAATCTGGGGTCTCTGTCTGACACGATAGACAACGGTGCACCATATCTTCTTAACACTTCATTTGTATATAACTGGGCTAACTGCTCCAATGGAGTAGTTTCTTTTATGGCTAGAAATAGTGCACTCTTGGTCAACCGGTCCACTATGACCCATATACTATCATGACCTCTTCTCGTTCTCGGTAACCCAACAACCAAATCCATGGTTACATCTTCCCACTTTCCGGCTGGAATATGTAATGACTGAGCATCTACATGCGGGACCTGATGTTCCGCCTTGACTTGTGCACAAATAACACACCTGGAGATGTACTTAGCTATCCTCTTCTTCATTCCAGGCCACCAATACTGTCTTTTCAGATCTTGATAAGTCTTGGTACTCCCTGGATGCATGGAATACTTTGACTTATGCGACTCTTCTAGAATCAGCTTTCTTAATCCTCCTGTCTTGGGTACCCAAATGCGGTTCTTGAAGGTCTTTAATCCTTGACTATTAGTCTCAAACTGAATGTCTTTTCCTAGTTTTTCATCTTTTAAGTTTCCACTTTCTTCAACTTTCTGCTGAGCTGCTTTAATCTGCTCTATAATATTGGATACCAATTCTATGCGCATCGAC
The DNA here is from genome assembly GCA_023525715.1 of Cichorium intybus. NCBI lineage: Eukaryota > Viridiplantae > Streptophyta > Magnoliopsida > Asterales > Asteraceae > Cichorium > Cichorium intybus. The sequence continues at coordinate 89,687,404 of CM042016.1, read as the reverse complement.
CTTGCCTTGATTCTTTTCTCAGGAGCTTTTCTACTTAATGCATCTGCTACTACATTTGCTTTACCCGGATGGTATACAATGTCGCAATCATAGTCACTGATCAGCTCTAGCCATCTACTCTGTCTCATGTTCAACTCTTTTTGAGTGAACACATACTGCAAACTCTTGTGATCGGTGAATAACTTGCACTTTGTACCATACAAATAATGTCTCCAAATCTTCAAGGCAAATACGATCGCTGCAAGTTCTAGATCGTGGGTTGTGTACTTTTTCTCTGGATCTTTCAACTGTCTGGAAGCGTATGCTATAACTTTTCCTCTTTGCATCAATACACAGCCAAGCCCCCGATGCGAGGCATCGCTGTACACTTCAAAATCTTCTGTCCCATCTGGTAATGTAAGGACAGGCGCGTTACACAACTTCTCTTTTAATGTAGCAAAAGCTCTTTCTTGTTCTTCTTGCCATCTAAATTTCTCTTCTTTTCGGGTTAATCGTGTAAGTGGCACTGCTATACGGGAGAAATCTTGGATGAATCTCCGGTAATACCCGGTAAGACCGAGAAAACTTCTAACTTCTGTTGGCGTCTTGGGTGGCTCCCATTTCATCACTGCTTCAACTTTTGCTGGATCAACTTTTATACCTTGGATAGACACAACATGACCAAGGAATTGCACTTCTCGCATCCAGAACTCGCATTTGGAGAACTTTGCATATAGTTGTTCTCGCTTCAAGGTCTCAAGTACTGCTCGCAAGTGACTCGCATGCTCTTCTTTATTCTTTGAGTATATCAGTATGTCATCTATGAACACTATAACAAATCGGTCCAGAAACGGTTTACAGACCCGATTCATTAAGTCCATAAAAATTGCTGGTGCATTCGTAAGACCGAATGGCATTACTAGGAACTCGTAATGCCCGTATCGCGTACGGAACGCTGTCTTCTCTACATCACTTTCTTTTACCCTGACTTGGTGATACCCAGATCTCAAATCAATTTTTGAGAAGTAATCTGCTCCTTGCAACTGATCGAACAAATCGTCTATTCTGGGCAACGGGTAACGGTTCTTGATAGTAATCTTGTTCAATTCTCTGTAATCAATGCACATTCGCATTGATCCATCCTTCTTCTTTACAAACAGAACTGGAGCACCCCCAAGGAGAAGAACTAGGCCTGATGAAGCCTTTATCTAATAACTTCTGCAACTGGGACATTAATTCCTGCATCTCTGTCGGTGCTAAACGGTATGGTGCTCGGGCTATTGGGGAAGCTCCTGGAACAAGATCTATCCGGAATTCAACCTGCCGTTCTGGTGGCAAGCCTGGTAATTCATCTGGAAAAACTTCTGGGAATTCTTTTACTACTTCTATGTCTTTATACGTCTGTTTTACTTTGTCTTCAGTCATCACATAGGCCAGGAAAGATACACACCCTTTCCTGATACACCTTCGGGCTTTTGCCACACTAATGATACTTGGCACATGCTTTCTTCTTTCCCCATATACGTACACCTTAGCTCCTAGGGTTTTAACAGACACCCTCTTCTGTCCACAAGCTATCTTCGCATCATTTGCACCAAGCCAATCCATCCCAATTATCACATCAAAGGACTTAATTCCAATGGGAAGAAGATTAAGTTGAAACTTCTTGCCATTGATATCAAGTTCACAATCTCGGTACATGTGCTGAACTTCAACAAATTTCCCGTCCGCCACTTCTACCTCAGAAACTAGATCTAATAATTCTAATGGGACTTTTAATCTAGCTCCAAACCCATGGGACACAAAAGAATATGTAGACCCGGAATCAAACAAGACATATGCAGGTGTCGAGTTGATTAGTAGTATACCTGAGACCACATCGTGAGTCTCCTTCGCTTCCTCCCTGGTGATCTGAAAAGCTCGAGTCTTCACCTTCTGGGGTTCGGTTTTCTTCTGAGCTGTTGACACCACAGTTTCTCCTCCCTTGTTTGGGCAGTTGAAACTATAGTGCCCCATCTGATGGCATGAGAAGCACTCAACTTCACTGGCTTTCTTGGCTTTGCAGTCTTTCGCTTTGTGACCGAGTCCGCCATAATTAAAGCAGGCGTTGGATCCCGCTCGGCACTCGCCACTGTGTTCTTTCCCACATTTCTCACACTTCTTTACACTTCCCTGTCGACTCTGACTTGAAATTATCATCCCTTTCTTCTTTATGTTCCCGCTGCCACTAATTGTCTTCCTCTTGTCACTAAAACCAGGTCCTTCCTCCTTTCTTCGTTTTCCAATATCTTCCACGGTTCGGGCCGCATTGATCGCCCCATCTAATGTTTCAGCTTTCTTTACTTCTAACTCATAGTTCCATGGCAAACCCCGGACATAGCGGTTAATTCAGGACCGCTCACTGGGGTAAGACTCCCCCACAAAAGGTAACATGTCGCAAAACTTCTTCGTATACTCATCCACCGTCAAGTCTCCTTTCTTTATTGTTAAGAAATCTTCATTCATTTTCTCCAAATCTCGCGTGGGACAGAATTTATCTTTGAGACACGAAACAAACTCTGCCCAAGACCAACCATATACAACATCCTTTCCCAAGCTTTCATATTTGGTGTTCCACCACACCAAAGCATCATCCTTCAACTGCCGGGAGGCGTAGTTGACTCGATCGTTTTCTCCACATTTGCTTGCTTGCATCACTTGTTCAATCTCTCGGACCCACCGCATTGTTACCTTTGGCTCAAAACTGCCATGATATTCGGGCGGTTTGCAAGCCATAAAGGACTTAAAAGAGCAGCCCTTTTCTTCCTTCTTGTTCCCTCCACTAGCCTCTTCCTCAGTCGTCTTTTTGGAGACTTCTTGTGATGATTGGGCACTAGGTTCACCCATTCGGCTATCGATTATATTGTTCACATCTTGCCTCAACTCATTTCGTAAGTTATTGATCAAATACTGTATAGCTTCCATAATGACAGGTTGTGGTGGTGGGTTTGGCTCAGTCTCATCATTTCGGATAACATGTGGTTCACTTCCTCTTGAGGAAGTGTGACTGCCCTCACCCCTGTCAGCTTGTCTTCTGCCTTCCATTACTATATAGATGAACAAATTATCGGTTTAATACACAATTCTATATAGTATTTCATAAGCGGTAGCATGTTATCTCCTTATCTTGACTGCACTTTTATAACAGTCATACTCACTCTATGCCTCCTATATTACTAAGGCAACTTACTACTACTCTTGCTAGTTTAAGCCTAGGATGGTATTCCAACCTAATTCGCTTAAACTATGGCTCTGATACCAAAACTGTAACACCCCTTTTCTTTTACCATATTTTAATACAAATACAGTTTTCTTTACAAACATATTTGACAACTCGTGACTATAAAATAGCCACTTAAATTTTTTTTATTTATTTTACAAACTTAAACTCAAGGGGGTATTACAGACTCAATACAGATACCATAATTTAAACTTACAGTATATAAACCGGTCCCAACTGCAGCCTTTGCTCCTTTCACCTAAGTACATAGCATTTCAAAAATAGTATACGTGAGACATAAAGCCTCGTGAGTAATATGGGTTTAGACCCAAAACTTTTCTGCTCAAAACTTGAAATATTACAAGTAAACTTGTTGAAAACTGATTTCTTTCATAAATCTCAAAATATCTATTATTCTTTACTTTCAAACTTTAAAAACACTTTCTTTCTCAAAACTGCTTTCTTTCTCATTTTTCTTGTGACCAACTGAAACTCATGAATTAAGTTATTTTAATTCATTCTACTAGCTCCCCTCGTGGGACAGAACAGATCCGCCTACAAGGTTACGCTCATTCTGACTCCCCTTTGTGACTTGGAACAGATTCAAGCACAAGGGTATACTAAGCTAGACAACTACTTCGCGACGGGAGGTACCATCCCAGTAGTGTCTTCTGATCCCCCGATTATGTGGGTGATCCTAGTCCGGACAACTGGCTCATACTTCTTTCTTTCTTTAATTCTTACTTCATTTCATCTCAAATTGGTCAAAATGGGACACAATTTGTAAACAACTCTTACTCAAACATTTTATAACTCTTTACTGAAAATACTTTCAAAAACTGATTTTGACATCTTAGTTCCCATAAGGAACTTCTTTCAAAATACTTTGCAAACCATACTTTAAAAATCTGTTTAAAACACTAAGCCCTTGTATAGAGCTTCTTTCAAAACTATTTTCCAAACTTTAGTATTTATAAACATTTGGAAATCTTACTTTTCTGAAAAATAACATTTTGCTATGTACTATAAAAATCATCATAAAACTCACCTTGGTTTTACTACGGTTCACTAGGCTTCACGTACGCCTTTTCCTTTCCCGTGCTCAATAACGTTTGAAGCACCACCTATACAAGTAGTATATATAAATACCCAATATAATTAACTCTATAATGCTAAAGTCTCATATAATATAACTCTAGATTATAATAAATGTATAGCCATTAATAAACTCGTTTAACGATTTTCTCCGAAATACGCGTATATTGCTACAGTACCCCCGAGGGGTCGTATTTCAGTTCCGACTCTTTTCCATGAAATCTTAGGCCATATTAGACTTGTGTTTCAAATTTGGAGTTCATTGGACAAGTCTAGCTCAAATTCTAAAAATCAAGTTTTGACGTGAATAGTGATTTTAGCCACTGCCGCTACAGTGACTTTTCCGCAAGGTCGGATTACGGATTTGACCATTCCCGACATGTTCTTATACCATTTTAGGGTTATGGCTAAAATTTCAGATCAATCGGACATGTCTAGCTATGGTTTCTAGCGTTTGGATTTCTAACATTTTTAACATTTTTGGTCCCTGTCTGAAGGGCACTGTAGCACACAGTTTTCACCCATTAAGCACTTATTTCTGTTCTTAATTGTATGGGGTTTGTTCTAGGACCAAAACCCTTGACTAATAACAGGTTTTAAGCTATTAGAAACACCTTAATCACACCAATTCATGATTTAGGGTTCTTGAGCAACATTTAAACTTCTCAACAATAGCAACCTACTTTGCTATTTTTAACACTTGTTCTTACTACATGGACATGTTTTAAGCCCAGAAATCATAAGCACTTCATGGATTATGACTGGAATTATAAATTTCAGTCCACTCCATGGAAACCCATCTAGAACACACAAAAGCTTGGGTAGAAACTTCAATTACTAACCTTGTTTACTTGGGAATCTTCAATTCCAATGTTGTTTCCTTTGATTTCTTGGCAAAACTTCAAGAATTCTCTTCTTCCCTCTTGCTCTCTCTAGCTCTCTCTCGTATCTTCTGAAATGTTCCACTGGATTCTTGATTATGAGAGGATAACTCTCATATATTATTTATATTTAAAGTTTTATAAATTATTTACACTTTGGTCCCTTAAATCTCAACTTTCATTCAAAAATGGTCCTAAGACCCATAACTTTGCAACCAAAGTTCCATTAACTTCTAACTTAACATTTTCTTGACATTTTGGTCATTTCCATGTCAAATGACCATTTTGCCCTTTTCGGCCATATTTTACTATTCATGCGGTAAAACTTCAAATTTCATATAATCTTTTATTTCTTATATTATTATTTTACATAATACATGTTATTTTACATAATAGTTTTATAACGTGTCAAAAGACCGTTTTACCCTTTTACAACTTTTTCGCAGGTTCTTACATAATTGGTATATAGTCAACAATTTAAACGAAAATAAGATAAACTGACATTCTGAATTCGCTTAAAAGTAAACTTAAATTGAAGATGGGCTTAAATTTTATTTCATTGCATTATGATGTTGGAAATACGAGGTAATATTTCATTTATCAGTCAAACATGTTTTTATTTTCACCAAATTTAATAAGTCAATATAAGTAATCGAATTTGAAAATTGTAAATTGTAGTTCTTATCAGACAGTCTAACATATATTTGGTTAACATATATATATATATATATATATATATATATATATATATATATATATATATATATATATATATATATATATATATATATATATATATATATATATATATATATATATATATATATCTATATATATATATATATGTAGGTAAGATAAAATGAGAAGGGTGAAAAGGTTGAGAAAATGAGAAAGAATCTGGGCCTTCCAAATAATAAAATCTATGGCTTATATTAATATGGTATTTATGATAATTTAAATCAATTAAATTGATTAATAATATTTTTAAATACAAGAAGGGTATATAGGTAATATTGATATCCATCAAATTAGGAAAATGAATTTCAAATTCCTAAATTCTAGCTCTCTCTCACCATACGTATACATATTCTTCTATTCCCCCCTCTCTCTCTCTCTCTCACAGAAATCACTAATTAGGGTTCATCGAACCCATGAGCCGTTCCATACATCTCCTGCTTCGGTGGTTCACGGTCTACAGCTTTCCCCTCTCTCGTGACTATCTGTCTCCCACTCGGTTTAGTTGCAATCGGTAAACAAGGCGTGAAGCCCACCCTTTTCAGTCGTGAACAGCTCCAGCACCCACTGTCGTCTCTCCTTCCTCCGTCTGACGGTGCCGGAAGATGATCGCCGACATCGACCAAGATGGGGACGGTAAGTTTCTTGCTCTGTATCTATTCTCCCCTCTTCCCCAAATGATCGCTACCCCTCTAAGGTTCATTCCTATTTTAATCCATTTCTTTCTATTCAGATCTATATGTTTATTGGGTGATTTTGTTACAGAGTTGTCCAATACTTGGCAATGAAACTCTACGCATTCTGGAGTCGGTTTTGATCAGAAACGTGAAATTGATGAAATCATTTTGCAAGATCCCAAGCAAATACAACCCTACCTCAAATACATATAGCCTTGGCGGTGGAAATAAATTAACGTAAGGTTGCTTTTCAATTACAATTTTTATGTGGTATTGTTTATTTGAACTATTTAATTCTTTTTAAGTATTTGGATGTTTTTTTACGAATTAATTTATAATTGCTTTCTGAAACTTGGATGAATCGATAATGATTTGTCCATTCATTTTTTCAAATGCAAGGTTTGTTTTCAAATTGGTTTAACGGGATTATCTATTAATTCATGATTGAAATTTAATGAGATTGGATTGGCCATTCATTTTTTATTTTAAAACGCGACTTGTCAATTAATTAGTGATTCATCCATTAATGGTTATTTTTTTGTTGCAATAGTAATATTCTTTGTCATGGCAATTTGAGTTTACAGATGTTGATGTTTTTTTAATTGTAATACGTTAGATTTTTTCACCATAGTACTACTGCATGAAAAAAATATGCTAATATAGTCTGATTCTTTTGATTTGATAGCAATTTTAGTTGTAGCAAGTTAATATAACTATAATTACCTAAATGATTAGGTGATCGGTTATAATCATTTATAATTATAACATTATATATGTAATATGTTAATTTGTTGTTATAATCTTCGATGACACGTCACACAATAAAACACAACAATAAAAAAAAAAAAGTAAAATTACCACATACAGATAAAATCTTCTTTTTCTAAAGCAAACGACACATCAATTAGCTTTTATTGACCAACGAATCCTTACCTAACCACATGGACCATTTCTATAGTATAATCTAGAAACCAATTAAAAGAAAGTTGTCTCAGTTGATTTTAATTCAAAGAAACTTGTCTCAATTGATTGTGCGATAGATACATGTAAACGAAAAAAAAAATGACACTAGATTATGCAATAGCGACATTTAGTTTTTACTTTTATTATAATTGAACCATTTCTATAATACGTTCTAAAAACCAATTAAAAAAACCTGTCTCAATTATTATGCGATAAAGACGTTTGGGATCAAATAAGTAGGAAAAATTAGTAGAAATGGTAAAAAGTGTTTTTATTTGAATGTTTTTTATCAACCAACAAAATTAATCATTACATGATGTAAAAAAACAAGATTTGTTAGAGTTAGTTATATTTCTGTTATTAGTAAGGGTAGATTAGTCTATTCATCTATAGTTAGTTAGACGTTAGTTATTTACAGTCTATGTATATAAACTTGTATTCTTCATTTCTGTAATCAATTAATGAAGCTTCGTCTTCTTCATTTCTCTCTGCATGTGCTCATATCACAACATGGTATCAGATTGAGGTCTGTTAATCCTGATTTCTTCTTCGTTCTTTCTTTCGTTTTTTTTTCATGGCTTCTCCTACTTCTTCCACCGATTCATCCACCGAGATTCCTGTTTCTAGTCCTTTTTTCCTTGGTTCTTCAGACAATCCGAGTTCCATTTTAGTTTCCTCTGTTTTTACCGGTGTTGGTTTCGCATCCCGGAAACGATCCATGTTCATATCACTGTCTGCTAAAAACAAGCTTGGTTTTGTCGATGGCACAATTCCTTCGCCTTCCATTACTTCTAGTGATTATCCTGCTTGGTTTCGAGCTAATTCAATGGTCATTAGTTGGATTTTGAATTCCTTATCGAAACCTATCGCCGATAGTGTTCTCTTTCTTTCTACGCCTCAAGAGATTTGGAGTGAACTCAACCAAAGGTACGAACAGTCCGATGGTGCTCTTGTCTACCAAATTCAACAACAGTTATATTCTATTTCTCAAGGATCGGATGATTTTCAAACCTATTTCACCAAATTAGCTCGTGTTTGGGACAAATTACGCTTATGTCAGTCTATTCCTCCATGTTCTTGTGGTGCTGCTGCAACAATAAGCAAATTTCTTGAAGAACAACGCCTAATTTAACTTCTTATGGGATTAGACGACTCTTATAAAGTTCTTCGAGGTCAATTACTGATGATGAAGCCGCTTCCCTCTATTACCACTGCATATTCTCTGATAATCCAAGAAGAACGTCAACGAGGAATTGCTTCTTCATCCACGATCAACCCTGATATTATTGTTATGCATGCTTCTGTCAATTCTTCTGGTTCCTCAAAGAAATCGTTGACATGCAACCACTGCAAGAAACCTGGACATACCAAAGCTCAATGCTATCGTCTTCATGGTTTTCCAGCTGACTTTAAATTCACCAAATCGAAGAAGGAGGATACCAAATCTTCTGTTCAAAATGTTGTCTCTACTACTGTTCCCAACATCTCTTCGGAACAATATCAACACCTTCTTCAATTGCTTAATACTACTTCAGTTTCTTCTGTCAGTTTTCCTAATTCGCACTCTATTACTGATGATGCAATGAATACAGAAGGTAAATTCTCTTTTAAACATTTCGCAGCAAATGTCTATAAATCCTCTCACCTTTTACAACCATTTTATTCTTGGATTGTTGACTCTGGTGCTTCCGATCACATGTGTTCCAATAAGTCTCTTTTTCAGTCACTTACTAAACTTGCCACTCCTCATTTTATTGGCTTACCAGATGGTCATGATACACCTGTATCATTTATTGGGACTATCAAACTTCATGATTCAGTTATCTTACATGATGTTCTTTATGTCCCTTCCTTTCACTATAATCTTGTTTCAGTTGCAAAACTTAGTTCACGACTTCAAACCTTCATCCTTTTCACTGATAAATCATGCCTTCTGCAGGACCCTTTGTCAAGGAATAAGCTCACTCTTGGCTTCTTTGGAACAAGAGTTAACGATCTCTATGTTTTCGATCATCGTTCTATACATTCTAGTCTTTCATTTTGTCTTTCAGTTTCAAAACTCTTTTGTAATAATACTTTGCAAGTTCCTTTTAAGTCTAACAATTGTTTGTTATGGCATAGACGTTTTGGGCATCTTCCTGTTAATAAACTACAGTTGTTGACTATTGTTAACTCACATCCTCAAAATTCATTAATTAAAGCTTGTGATGTATGTTTCAAGGCGAAACATCATAGGCTTCCATTTCCAACTAGTTTATCTAGTTCCAAAGCCTTGTTTGATCTTGTTCATATAGATGTGTGGGGACCGTATAAACACACATCTCATGATGGGTACAAGTATTTCGTTACAATCGTTGATGATTACAGTAAACATACTTGGATACATTTCATATCCCACAAAAGTTATGCAATGGCTGTTATAAAACAGTTTGTTACCTTTATTAAAACTCAATTTCAAGCTGTGATTAAAACAATACGTACTGATAATGCTTATGAAATGGGATCTAGCCGTGAAGGAATCCTTTTCTTTCAAACTATGGGTATCATACATCAACGATCTACTCCTTTTACACCCCAACAAAACGGCATCGTCGAAAGGAAACATCGTCACATTTTAGAAGTCTCACGAGCTTTGTACTTTCAGTCCGGATTAGGGAGTAATTTTTGGAATGAATGCGTTAAGACGGCGGTATATCTCATTAACAGGATGCCTTCTCGTACTCTTAACAACAAGACTCCTTTTGAACTTTTATATGCTAAACCACCTGATTATTCTTCCCTTAAGTCTTTTGGATGCTTATGTTTTGTTAACTCCTCCACTGTGGGACGTGACAAGTTCATGCCAAAAGCTCATTCGTGTATCTTTATTGGTTATCCACTTGGTCAAAAGGCCTATCGTGTTCTTAATCTTCAAACACATACTATTCATGTCACTCGAGATGCCATTTTTTTCGAAGATGTGTTTCCTTTACTCTCTTCATCTCCTAATCCCACTAAAACCTCATCATCTCATATACCCACTAATGCTTATGATGTTTCCCCACCTGTAGCTTCCATATCAACTCCTGTTATTTCTAACGATGGTCCTCCACCTCAACCCCCACCTGCATCTCCTCGACGAACAGCTCGAATACGTCACCCTCCTTCTCATTTGCAAAATTATGTTTGTAATAATGTTCACAATAAAGCTCATCTTTGTGGTCACACAATAACCAATCTTTGTATCTCTGATTCATCTTTCAACCCAACCTCATCTTCTCCTAATGCTTTTGCATTCTCTACTATTACCAATACTTATGAACCTGCATTTTACCACCAAGCTAAGGGAGATCCTAATTGGGAAACTGCCATGTCTCAAGAACTTGATGCTTTACATACCAACAATACATGGACTATTGTTAAACTTCCCAAAGGTAAGAAACCAATTTCCTGTCGTTGGGTCTATAAGTTGAAATACAAAGCAAATGGTATGGTGGATCGTTACAAAGCCCGGCTTGTAGCCAAAGGATATACTCAAAAAGAAGGTATTGACTATCATGATACATTCTCTCCGGTCGTCAAGTTCAATACCATTCGCTGTATTGTTTCCTTAGCAGTTAAACGAGGTTGGACTATCCAACAGTTGGACGTTAACAACGCGTTTCTTCATGGTGACCTTCATGAAGAAGTCTATATGAAGCTCCCTCCAGGTCATCCTTCTGAATCATCTAATTTGGTTTGTCGTCTTCACAAATCTTTATACGGCTTAAAACAAGCATCAAGACAGTGGTATGCCAAACTGTCAAGTGCTTTACGTGCCAAAGGATATGTTGCGTCCTTAAATGACTACTCCTTATTCATCAAAAAGGCCAATAATTCCATAGTTATCGTTGCTGTATACGTAGACGACATCCTTGTCACAGGTAATGACATTGTTGAAATCTCACAGCTCAAGACGTTTCTTGATACTCAATTCCGCATCAAGGATTTGGGCACAATCAATTATTTTCTTGGTTTACAATTTGATCATACTAATCATGGCATGATTGTACATCAACATCGTTTTGCTCAAGACCTTTTAACTCTCTTTGGCATGAATGAGTCCACAGTTGCTTCAACTCCATTACCACCCAAGTTACATCTTTTACCTGATATGGATAACAAGTTAAGTGATCCTAGTTTATATCGGCAACTTATTGGTAAACTGAATTTTCTTGTTCATACAAGACCGGATTTGGCATTTTCTGTCCGGTTCTTAAGTCAATTTAATCAACATCCATGCCAAGCTCATTACAATGCAGCATTACATGTTCTAAGATACATACGGGGAACTTTATCTCTTGGCTTATTCTTCAATAAAGAAAAGACTCTAGCCCTTGAAGCCTTTTGTGATTCCGACTGGGCTGCGTGTCCAATTACACGACGTTCTGTCAGCGGTTTTTTCATTCTCTTTGGTGGTAGCCCCATATCTTGGAAATCCAAGAAACAAATTACCGTTTCTTTGTCATCCGCTGAGACAGAATACCGGTCTATGCGTCGAGTGTGTGCAGAGTTGGCATGGCTTTCTCGTTTACTTCATGAGCTTGGTGTTCCTGATATCACACCAATACCTCTTAAGTGCGACAACATGGCAGCTATCTACATTGCTAGCAATCCAGTCTTTCATGAGCGTACCAAACATATCGACTTGGATTGTCACTTCGTTCGTGAAAAGCTTCAACAAGGCTTGATTTCGCTGTCTCATGTTTCCACTGATCGCCAAAGTGCTGATATATTGACTAAATCTCTACTACCCTTTCAACATCGAGAGTCGGTTTCCAAGCTGCAACTCATTTCATTACCTCCAGCTTGAAGGGGGTGTTAGAGTTAGTTATATTTATGTTATTAGTAAGGGTAGATTAGTCTATTCATCTATAGTTAGTTAGACGTTAGTTATTTACAGTCTATGTATATAAACTTGTATTCTTCATTTCTGTAATCAATTAATGAAGCTTCGTCTTCTTCATTTCTCTCTGCATGTGCTCATATCACAACAAGATTCGCAAAAAAAAAATTCCTGAAAAACAACTCGATTATTCAGTTTTTATTGAAGCAATTTTGTATACACTCTGCGGACAATTTTAGTGAATCTATCATATAAATGAATCATCGAGTGAAGAACACTCTCAAATATTAAGAACATTTCAGAATGGTTTTTTAATTTGTTATGTAAGGCGCTATTGCTTGTCATGTGTTCAACAGTGTTCTATTATTTTTTAATAAGTAAATGATGATTTTCATATAAACAAAGTTGTTGAATCTGACACAATATTCCGAGTTAGTTTGAATGTATACCCCGATTAATATGTATGTTGTTTAAAAAAGTAGGTTTTACAGATATAAAGATATGCATCTACATAAACTTTTTGATTTAAAGTGGAGCCCAATTTTAAATACATTTATTATATATAATGGTAGAAGTTCAAATGAAATGATGAAAATTTTGTGAGACAAGGTGACGCAATCCTAACAACTTATTTTGAAGATAAAAAAATAAAAAATAATAAAATAACGAAAAATAATAAGAAATTAAAAAAAAAGTTTCTCATTATTTTCGCTAGTTTGTGTATTAAAAAAGAATTTAAATAAAAAAATAAAAAAACATCAAAAAATATTTCAATGAAATGTTTCATATTCTAATAGAATATTACACATATAGTATAATATTCTATTATAATACTACAAAAATATTAATTTTTTTAATTTTATTTAATTTTGTTTTATTTGAATAAAAAAGATATGAAAATTATATATATATATATATATATATATATATATATATATATATATATATATATATATATATATATATATATATATATATATATATAACTTTTTTCATTTATTTTATATTTTTAATATTTTTTTATTTACACTCAAAATAAATAGTTAGGATTTGTCTCCGTTCTACAAAATCTCCACCGTAGTGAACATAACCCACATTGTATAAATATTAAACGTTATAATAGTTCAGACCCATCATGACCAAACGTCACTCAGAAACAAACACTACTTGTGGAGAACACAATATTCCGAATAAAATGACTATTTTATATAAAATGAGATCAATATGATCAACTTAACTAATTAATCTGTTCATAATGAGTATTTTATATAACACTGTATCTATATTATTTATAACGTTTACTAAAACTAATAATAATCAAACAATTGAGGTTGTTGAGAAAGAGTATGGCGGGCCATGATCAATACTTGATACATCATCTTGGACATGGACAAATTTGCCCACCTCTGGATCTCCCTTTAAATAATCAAACAAACAAGTTACGAATGCGAATCACCTAAAATGGAAAGCACCGAAGTTGAGCAGAAGCATTTTGTGCTGGTACACGGTGGATGCCATGGAGCTTGGTGCTGGTTCAAGCTCAAACCACTTCTTGAGGCTGCTGGCCACCGCGTCTCCGCCTTTGATCTCTCCGCCTCCGGCACGAACACCAAAGTAATACAAGACGTCGCTACACTTGCCGACTACACCATGCCGTTGCTAGAATTCATGGCCACCATCCCGCCGGAAGAGAAGGTGGTGCTCGTAGGTCATAGCCTTGGTGGCATGAACTTGGCTCTTGCCATGGAGAAGTTCCCGGAAAAGATCTCCGTTGCCATCTTCCTCAGTGCCTTCATGCCGGATACCGTACATAAGCCGTCCTATGTTTTAGATCAGGTAACTAGTTTTCTTTTTAATTATAATGAATATATAATTTTCTCATTGTAACATTATTCTTTTAGTTTCTCTCCTTTACAATATATATATCAAAAAATTCAAGTTTTTCAGATATAGCTATTTTGTATCGAGAAAATTATTAAAATAAAGTAATGCTAACAAACACCCCATCGAACATCCTTATTATTTATCCTTATTAAAAGTCAAAGTTTTTTTAACATTCAATATAGGGTTAGCTTTGTTTATCTTTTTTTATTATATATTTTTAAATAAACCTTTTTAATTAGAATTTATTTATTATTTATTCCGGTCAAAGTGTACGATGAAATTTACAAAAATAAGATTTCGGATAACAATGTTTTAATATTAATTCTTTAATACCACTCGATCACATGTTTATGCTACCGACAAGAATTATTCTCATAGGTTTATCCCTGATTAGATGAGAAATATTGCAAGGTGACTTACGCAAAGGTGTCGACAAATAAGGCTTACTCTTCCTCATAAAGAGGTTCCAAGTTCTAATCTCACTCCCTCCTTTTCCCCATAGAGAGTGTTAGGTTTCAATCAGGGGATGGCCAATGGCCACCTCTCTACCCCCGTAGGTGATTGACCCGGACCACCCTGCTGCCAGGTGTGCGTGGGCCCCAAGGTTGCTTCATCAGGGTCATCCAAAGGATGGGTCGGGTGGAGTCTTCGGTTATTAAAAAAAAAAAAAAAAAAAAAAGTGTCGACAAAATTAGGTTGATGTGATCCCAATATGATTTACTTTGTTTTCAACTCTAAAACATCACTTTTGTAGACATATGGTTGGTTTTGAGTACTTCGAAAGTTAGAAAGAGGATAAACTTAACTATTAAGAGTTTTTAATGATTTTGACGCTTTATTATACATAATAAATGTTAACTAAATAAAAAAATTTCGAATTAATTTATAAATAAAAAATAATTAATTAATTAAAGCCATCCAAATTATGTTACGACTAATTCCGAGAACATTGCATGCATGAAATAAGTGATAGATGTGATGCAATGCACATTACATGATTTGTATTACCTTTTTAATGCATGAAGTATTTTTGCTTTTAATTTGAATATATATTTTGATTACATAGTATAATGAAAGGACACCAGCTGGAGCTTGGTTGGACACACAGTTCTTGCCTTACAACGCAGAAAATGAGTCTGAAATATCGCTGTTTTTTGGCCCCAAGATTCTATCGTTGAAACTCTATCAGCTTTGCTCCAATGAGGTTATAATTGCCTCCCTTCATGAAAAAACAAATTATATCATTGGATTTCTAATAATGTGATTAGGTTATTACAGGATCTTGAATTAGGCAAAATATTGGTTAGGCCCAGTTCGTTATTTCTAAAAGACCTAGCCAACGCAAAACAGTTTACGGAAGAAGGGTATGGCTCTGTAAAACGAGCTTTTGTCGTTTGTCAAGAAGATAAAGCCATCAATGAAGACTTTCAACGATGGATGATTGAAAACAATCCGGTTGTTGAAGAGAAAGAGTTAACTGGAGTGGATCATATGCCGATGTTGTGTGATCCGAAGCAACTTAGTGTGTGCCTTCTCGACATAGTACTTTGAAATGCATAGTTGTGTTATTATTATTGTTATTAATTTTCTAAAGAATATAAAAAACATGTATGTAATTTCGATTGAAAATAACGTTTCTAAGATATGATCGATTATGTGTGGCCGTGCTTGAATTTAAAAAGTCATCCCATTATTTCAAGACTTTGAACCACATAAAGTGATATCTCTATAGGATTTAGGATTGATATATATATATATATATATATATATATATATATATATATATATATATATATATATATATATATATATATATATATATATATATATATATATATATATATATATATATATATATATATATATATATATATATATATATATATATATATATATATATATATAGAATTAGGTTATAGTACGGACAACAGTTATTGTGAGACCGTGCGGACAGTGCTATTCTGTGAGAAATGACGATTAGAATATGTTTTTATTGGTAATATTAATACTAAACAAACATATTCTCATACAATTATTTCTATTATAACGTATTTTCAATCATTATCATTCGTTCTAGTGTTTCACACATTCTGATTCACTCATTCTCATTCTGACAGAATGATAATCATAAAAACTTCATATAACCCGTATAAATGATTTAATGACAATAATTCTATGAGAATATGTTTGTTTCGTATTCACATTACCATAAAAAAGATATTCTATTCGTTATTTCTCACAAAATAGTAGTGTCCGCACGGTCTCACAATAACTGTTGTCCGCAATATAACTTAACCCTATATATATATATATATATATATATATATATATATATATATATATATATATATATATATATATATATATATATATATATATATATATATATATATATATATATATATATATATATATATATAGGAAGGTTCAATGCAGAACCAAAAATATATTACCTAACTGCAGAACCATCCTTAAAACCCTTGGATCATTATATCAACGTCTAAGATTAAAAAGGATGCACCGAAAAATTTATACACCTTATACAGGAGATTATTCCCATTTAAGGGCATATTGGGTTTTTTAACCCATCTTTTGAAATCAAATCTACCCTAATATCAATTTTATTCCAATCGATCACCATCTTCTGTTCATCTCCACCTTCCACGCAATTCTTTCTCTCTCACACACTCTGTCTCTCCATCATCTTATACGCAATTACGTTTATAAGGAAATAACGTATTTGAGAGGGGGAAAACACACATAAGTCGATTGTGAGTGTGTTCATGATTTTTGCTCGCAAAAACGAAATCGAGAGACAGAAGCGACGAGGATTATGAGAAACCACGAGATCGAGCTTAGGAAAGTCTGTTATTATGTTACAAACGAAATCGAGAGACAGAAGCGACGAGGATTATGTGAAACCACGAGATCGAGCTAAGGAAAGTGTGCTATTATGTTACGTGAATTTTATCTGTAAAACAATATGTTCACTAATGAACATAATGTTCATCAATGAACGAGATCGAGCTTAGGAAAGTCTGCTATTATGTTACGTGAATTTCATCTGTAAAACATTATGTTCACTAATGAACATGATGTTCATTGATGAACATGATGTTCATTGATGAACATGATGTTCATTGATGAACATCATGTTCATCAATGAACATTATCTGATTCGGAAAATTGGAGATTCGATTCGTTTCAATTTTGATTTGATTATGTTTTGATTTTGTTAAATTGTTGGTTTAATTAACATAATTTTCAATTTTGATTTGATTATGTTTTGATTCGGAATTCGATGTCGATAATACAAAATTGAGCTATTATGTTACGTTATCGTATTTCATCTGTAAAACATTATGTTCATCAATGAACATTATGTTCATCAATGAACATTATGTTCATCAATGAACATTATGTCCATCAAAATTCGAAAAATCTGAGATTCGATTCGTTTCAATTTTGATTTCACTATGTTTTGATTTTGTTAAATTGTTGGTTTAATTAACGATTTATATAGGTGGATTTGGATCGTATTTGTTGGGATTAAACAAGAAGACATACGAACAAGCTAGAATTGATACACTGGAGAAATGGAGGAATTGAAAACACATGTTCATCAATGAACATATGTTCATCAATGAACATATTACGACGCAGTGGTTTATTTCTTCTTTTTCGTACGTAATCGATTCAATTGAAATTGAGAATTCGATCGGTTTTTGCTCCTTATTGTCGACAAAATTCAATTTTATATTAGCATACTTACCTTTAATTCGGTATCTTCTATAATGGAAATGTGGATTAATTGGACCATCATACCCTTTATCATCAAAACTAGATCAACGGTGAAAAATATGGTTCTGCAGTTAGGTAATATATTTTGGTTCTGCATTGAACCCATCCCTATATATATATATATATATATATATATATATATATATATATATATATATATATATATATATATATATATATATATATATATATATATATATATATATATATATATATATATTAATATATATATATATATATATATATATATATATATATATATATATATATATATATATATATATATATATATATATATATATATATATATATATATATATATATAATATAGGGTCGCGTTTCGGTTAGGACTCGTAAAGACACCTTAAAAAATTGAAAAAAAATATAAAAAAAATACAAATCATAAAATCGAGAATAGTAGTATATCATTATAAAAAAAATTTGAAAAAAAAAATTTGGATCATTGATAAACAGTAATGATCCAAATTTTTTTTATTTTTTTTCAATTTTTAAGGTGTCTTTACGAGTCCTCACTTTAAGAAAAGTCCTCACCCGATCGCTTATATATATATATATATATATATATATATATATATATATATATATATATATATATATATATATATATATATATATATATATATATATATATATATATATATATATATATATATGTGTGTGTGTGTGTATGTGTGTGTGTGTGTGTGTGTGTGTGACACCCCTCGCTAGGAATGTATAGTTAAACATCATTTATCATAAAAATATCTTTAATTCAGAAATAATCTCATCATTGCGGAAAATTGGTCCCAAAACAACTAAAAAGTGGTTTAAAACATGTAGCGAGGTGGTATCATAATTCCAGTACAAAACATGGTTCAAATGGCCACACAAACCGTGGTCTTCTAAAAGTCCTCGCCACGCCACTAGCTCTTATTCATAACCTGAGTACACATCAAAACAGTTAGGCAATTGAATGCCTAGTGAGTTACCCGAGGCTATCTCATTATGAGTGGAAAGGGCAACCTTAACACTCGAGACAACCTCCAAAAATATTCTCTTACATATTTATAGTTTGAAATAAAAACATCATAAGGTTTTCTTAAAATAGAAGGTCGTGATATGCACATGCAATGCAACTATCCCAACCCATGTCCACCTCATAAGTCCATCTCACCTCAATGGCACCTACCTAAGTTCACAAGCAAACGCACGAAGCATGATACTCAAGTCCCGTATGGGTTGAAACTAAGACTAGTGGCCATTACACTAGCCTCATGGGGGGTAGCAACTCCCTCATGCAATTCGCTAATGTCGGGAACAACTACTCCTCACCCTCTTTGTTTTAGAGAAGGGTAAAACTCATAATGACTCCTCGCCCTCTTTGTTTGAGAAGGGTAAAACTCGTTCTCAAGGCATCTCACGGTCAAACCCCCATCCTATATGTAATGTAATGTGCAATAAGGATGCTCAAAATATCCTTTTAGATTTCATAGTACTTGTTCATCAAAACATTTTGGAAAAGACTCTTTAATGCCATGCACACATAAGTTTATGCAACAATTAACACTTAAGAAGTAATGCATGATAATAGTAATAAAACACAAGGTTAAAAGTGGGATGTGTACTCCCGGTAACTCACCTTCCTTAAGTTCCAAGAAGAATGCTATCCTCTTGCTTCAACTTCAATTACTTCTCTCCTACAAGAAATAATATTCAACATTACCAATAGCTCTAAGACTATTTTAACCTCACTAAATAGGGTAAAGTATTAGTTAAACATGTCCTAGGGGTTTACTTGAACATTAGAACCAAGATCCCAACCTTTAAAGCTCAAAACCCAACTATTCTGGACTGTTCAGGCTGACACGGGTCGTGTGGATTTGACCAGTAAGCCCAGACCCATCCACACGGGTCGTGTGGACCTGGCACGGGCCGTGTACAGTGCCTAGCAGCCCGATTTTTGGTCCTTTTCACTCCTTTTCACCCAAATCAAGGTCCAACACTTCTCTAAGTTCATAACCATCAAAAGAACATTATTCTAATCCAAAATAATACATCATTAAACCCTATTTAACCATCCAATGTCATCTCCATTGAATTAAATCCATGTTACAATCCCAAATTTACTTCATAAGCTTAGATCAAGGAATACCCAATTCCACTCAAAAAATTGATCAACAATTCAAGGGTTCCTTCTTCCATTGATTAGGAATCACTAGGAACTCACTTAGACTCATCATAGAACACATTTAAGATGCAAGTTGATTCAATCACCAAGGTTTCACCCATTGATGGATTTTCCCCAAATATTAGGGTTCATATGAATCAACAAAGCATTCTAAATGATCCTCCAAGCCTAAGACAACCAAATTGTGAAGAGATAATTACTAGAATCCATAATATACACCTTTGGGATCATAGAATTCATCTTCCTCAACTATGGAATTTGAATTTGAACTTGATCTACCCAAAATGGTGGGTTTCTAACATGGAGATTAGATTTCTTACCTCAAATCTTCAATTGATGGATGTAACCCACTTAGATCTTGCTAGGATCAAGCTTCTCCACTTGATTCTCCTGAAAATCACCTCTTCTCCCTTTCCCTATCTTAAAAACGTGATCTACAAGAGAAATGGGGGGTTTTTCCCAACTTAAACTCCCACCTTTTCAGTTTTTGCAAACTAGTCCCTCCACAACTTAAGTTATGTCATATTTGCACTAGAAGTCCTTCCCCATCACTTCTAAAATATTTATTACAAACTAAATCCCTCTTCTAGAACTCCATATGGTAAATTTCCATTAATAGCCTTATTAAGTCATTTTAGACTAGTTACTTCTTCAAACTTCACATTTTAATTAAATTTACTATGAGATAATTATTATAATTATTAAATTTATTATTTTTATTCATTAAATTATTTACCCTAGATATACAATTACCTTCCCCTTAAGAAGATTCGGTCCTCGGAATCTCGGCTTCTCCAAAAAGATATGGATATCTCTTCCGCATTTCTTCTTCCGTTTCCCACGTGAGATTTGCCCCCGAAGAGTGTTTCCACTTGACAAGAACCAACTCAATCATCTTGTTCCTTAGCTTCTTAACCTTTCTATCCAAAATCTCCTCCGGTTCCTCTATGAGTCTCTTGTTTTCATCCACCCGAATTTATTCTAAAGGAAGAAAGTCGACCTTGTCACCAAGCCACTTCCTAGCACACATGGAAAACATTGTGAATTCCCTGCAACTCCGGTGGAAACTCAAGTCGATAAGCTTGTTTCCCAATCTTTTACAACACATTCAACGGTCCAATATACCTCGGATTAAGCTTTCCTCTTTTCCCGAAACGTATGATCCCTCTCCAAGGTGACACTTTAAGTAATACTTGATCTCCTACTTGAAAAATCATGAGCCGATTTTTCAAATTCGCATAACTCTTTTGTCTACTTTGAGCCGCCTTCATCCGTTCCCTAATTATCTCCACCTTTTCCGTGGTTTCTTGAATCAAGCTATACCCCACTAAAACCTTTTCTCTCGCTTGTAACCAACAAGAAGGGGATCTACACTTCCTTCCATATAAAGCTTCATACGGGGCCATCTTTATGGATGAATGGTAACTGTTGTTATACGAGAACTCGATCAAAGGGAGATGCTTATCCCAACTTCCTCCAAAATCTAACACGCATGCCCACAACATATCTTCAAGCGTTTGAATCGTCTTTTCACTTTGCCTATCGGTTTGAGGATGATAAGCCGTACTCAAACATAACTTGGTTCCTAATACCTCTTGTATGCTTTTGCAAAAATGTGATGTAAACCGACTGTCCCGATCCGACACAATCGATAATGGTACTCCGTGCCTCCGAACGACCTCATCCACCTACAATTCCGCAAACTTCTCAATAAGCCACGTTTCTCTTGCCGCAAGAAATAATGCACTTTTAGTCAACCGATCCACAATGACCCAGATCATATCATGGCCATTTCTTGTCCGAGGTAACTTGGTAACAAAATCCATGGTGAGTTTTTCCCACTTCCATTCCGGAACTTCTAATGGTTCGAGATCTCCATAAGGTCTTTGATGATCGGTTTTCACCAAGGAACACGTTAAACACTTGTTGATATATTTGGCAATATCCACTTTCATAGTCGGCCACCAATACAAAGGTTTCAAATCCATATACATTTTTGTACACCCGGGATGAATGGAATATTTGGTCTTATGAGCCTCATCAAGAATTAATTCTCTTTTTCCACCATACAACGGTACCCAAACACGCCCTTGAAATGTTTTCAACCCATGAGAATTTTTCTCAAAGATCACTGACTTGCCCAGCTTTTCTTCTTTAATGTTACCACCTTCTTGAGATTTTTCTTGCACACTCTTCAACATATCAACCAGTGTGGATACCACTTCAATTCTCAATGCTTTAACCCTCATTTTCTCACTAATTTCCTTCCTACTCAAAGCATCCGCCACGATGTTCGCTTTGCCCGGATGGTAAAGGATTTCACAATCATAATCCTTGAACACTTCAATCCACCGCCTTTGCCTCGCGTTGAAGTCTTTTTGACTAAATAAATATTGCAAGCTTTGATGGTCCGTGAAGAGTTTGCATTGAGTGGCATAAAGATAATGCCTCCAAATCTTCAATGCATGAATCACAACCGCCAACTCCTTATCATGAGTGGGATAATTCAACTCGTGCTCTTTTAATTGACGTGACGCATATGCGATAACCTTTCCTGTTTGAGTAAGAACACATCCAATCCCCAAACCCGACGCGTCACTATAAACCGCAAAATCTTCGGTGCCCTCCGGAAGGGACAAAATGGGAGCTTCACACAACTTCTTCTTTAACAACTCGAATGCTTCTTCTTGCTTATCGGTCCACACGAACTTCTCATTCTTTTTGGTCAACGAAGTCAATGGACATGCAATCTTGGAAAATCCTTCTATGAAACGTCAATAATATCCCGCCAAGCCAAGAAAACTTCTAATTTCGGTTGGATTCTTCGGTTTCTCCCAATTCATTACCGCCTCAATCTTTGCCGGGTCCACTTTAATTTAGTCTTTATTCACAACATGTCCAAGGAATTGAACTTCTCTAATCCAAAACTCACACTTAGAAAATTTTGCATACAACTTTTCGCATCTTAGAGTTTCGAGCACCATCTTCAAATGCTCTTTATGTTCCGCCTCCGACTTCGAGTAAATGAGGATATCATCAATAAACACGATCACAAACTTATCAAGGAAAGGTTTGCACACCCGATTCATAAGATCCATGAAAGCCGCGGATGCATTAGTTAACCCAAAAGGCATTACAAGAAACTCAAAATGCCCATATCTTGTTCGGAATGCTGGCTTCTCTACATCTTCATCTCTCACCTTCAATTGATGATAACCCGATTGAAGATCAATTTTTGAAAAATAACCCGCACCTTGCAATTGATCGAATAAATCATCAATACGAGGTAGAGGATACCGGTTCTTGATAGTCACCTTGTTGAGATCCCGGTAGTCAATACACATTCTCATGGAACCATCCTTCTTCTTCACAAATAAAATTGGAGCTCCCTAAGGGGAAGAGCTAGGCCTAATGAAACCCTTATCAAGAAGCTCTTGCAACTGAGTCATCAACTCCTTCAATTCTGTGGGTGCCAAACGATACGGAGCTTTGGCTAAAGGCGCGGTTTCGGGTACCAAGTCGATACGAAACTCTACTTGACGATCCGGTGGCAAACCGGGTAGGTCATCGGGAAAAACCTCGGGGTAATCCCGTACTACTTCAATATCTCCCAAAGTCTTCTTTTCCTTTACGGTATCTACCACATACGCTAGGTAAGTTTGGCAACCCTTCCTCAAACATCTTCTTGCTTTCATCACATTGATTACGCTGGTGGGTACTCTTCGTTTGTCCCCATAAATAAGAATCGGTTCACCTTCGGGTGTCTTCACTCTCACCATTATCTTTCCACATAAAATTTCAGCATCATACTTCATAAGCCAATCCATCCCAAGCACAACATCAAATCCACCAACATCCAAAAATATAAAGTCAACCCAAAATTCTGCCCCACTACACTCCACCTTTACATGCGATATTTCCTTACTCACAATTTTGCTTGCACCACCCGCCACATCTATCACTAGTTCATACTCAAGTTTATGCAAGGTAATTGTAGTCTTTTTGCAAAATTAGGTGTCACATGGGAATAAGTAGCCCCCGAATCAAATAGCATAGAAGCGGGTAAAGAGTTTACAAGAAATATACCTGACACCACATTTGCCTTCTCCCTAGCTTCCTCTTCAGTCATTTGAAAAGCCCTTCCTCGAGTTCGGGGTGCTTCACTTCTCCCGCCTCCACTATTCTCCTTCTTCTTTGCTGTGTACTCATTCGCCTTGTGTCCGAAACCTCCACAATTATAGCACTTGAAACCCTTAGGACACGTGTTTGAGAAATGTCCTTTCTCACCACATTTGTAACACGCCCCATCCTCCTTAGCTTTATATATAGCTTCGCTACTCTTTCCCTTCCCATCAAATTTCGGTTTCTTTTGTTCGGTCGCCCCTTTTCCATGCGAGTCGTGACCTTCCTTTCTCTTGTTTGCAAATTGGGGTCTTTCCTTGTCTCGTTCTTCCAATGTCTTCTCGATCTTCCTTGCCTTCCTCATGGCAACTTCAAGTGTAGCAGCTTCAAAGTTTAGCTGATAGTTCCAAGGCAACCCTCCCACATATTGATCCACTTTAGTGGCCTCATCCGAGGCTAACCTTCTAGCAAAGCTCAAAAGTTTTCGAAATTTGGCATTGTACTCCGTGATGGTCATTTTGTCTTTCTTCAAGTCAAGGAATTTCCTTTCAAGGTCACGGATCTCTTCCTTAGTGCAAAACCTCTCCTTTATCTTCTCCAAGAATACATCCCAAGTTAGACTCTCCAACACATGCAATTCCATCACTTCTTTAGTCTCCAACCACCATTCAAGAGCCGTTTCCTTGAGAGTAGTGATCGCAAAGTTTACACGTTGGTCGTCACCACATTGGCATGCATAGAAAGCCATTTCAATCTCAATCACCCAATTATGAAGTACAACCGGATCCAACGTCCCGTTGTAAGTTGGTGGTGGCTTGCAAGAGTTAAAGTCTTTGAAGCTACACTTCTTCTTTCGTACTACCATGTCTTGGGATATATTGTTACTAGGAGGCCCATGACGCATGCTATCATACGAGCTACTCGTCTCTTGCCCGCCCGAAGCGGTTTTATCCCCAAACATGTTCTTCACTTCTTCTCTCAAACATTCCTCTTGATTCTCAAGTAGCTCCTTCATCTTGTCTACCATCTTCACTTCCTGTTTTGCCATCAAGTCAAGCATCATCTTTTCAATGCTTGCAAGGGAAATGGGTTGAGATTGAGCCTCATCACCGGCCCCATCCCCTTGACCATCATGCTACGAGTGTTCACCATTCTGAGAAAGATGAACATTAATCTTATAATATACAATTTATTAGCTAATACATACCCTTCACTCATGAGCATCTTAAGTTTAAGTCTAAGTACTAATCCTAGTACCTAGTTCACTTAAACCGATGCTCTGATACCAAATTGTGACACCCCTCGCTAGGAATTTATAATTAAAACATCATTTATCATAAAAATATCTTTAATTCAGAAATAATCTCATCATTGTGGAAAATTCGTCCCAAAACAACTAAAAAGTGGTTTAAAACATGTAGCGAGGTGGTATCATAATTCCAGTACAAAACATGGTTCAAATGGCCACACAAACCGTGGTCTTCTAAAAGTCCTCGCCACGCCACTAGCTCTTATTCATAACATGAGTACACATCAAAACAGTTAGGCAATTGAATGCCTAGTGAGTTACCCGAGGCTATCTCATTATGAGTGGAAAGGGCAACCTTAACACTCGAGACAACCTCCAATTTGGAAGAATTGTGAAGATCAAGGAAAAATCAGGAAAATACGTACGCGCGCCGCGGAAATCATAAAGGCGCGACGCGGTGATGAGGCGGTGGAAAACATTCAAATGCTAATAAAACGGGGATAAGCCAGCACGTGCGACACAGGATTCATTAATGCGCGGCACGGTCTCGAGATTTTTGCAACTATAAATAGAGGCTTTTAGGTCGAAAAAACTAGCGAAGACCTGGTGTAAAATCGACTCCCAAGGCTCTTTGACTCCGAGATTTAGCTTTTGAAACCATTATTTGGTAATTTTATGTTTTTAGTTTTAATTTTTAATTAGTTAAATAATTAGTGATACTTGGCTAGTATCCTTGGGAGTGACAACCAGTGGCATTAAGTCTTTGTTACTGATTTTAGATAGTTGTTTACTGTTTTAAAACCTTTATATTTGATTTGGTTGTTTGATTTATAAAAGTAATCATTCGGTTAAAGTATATTGCACTTTTTCGGTATTGTTAGTGTTGAATGCTTGTGTGGATGTTTTGGGATTGTAATTGCTTCTGATCTTTAAGTAATCTTAGCTTAGAACTTGGTTTAGTTTAGTTCATGTTTGATTTGGTTTATGTTAGTTGCTTTGTTTTTCGGTGTTTATGTTTGTGAATGAACTTTTGAGTAATTGGATTGTGTTTGATGTTTGGATTGCCTTTGATTGCTTCTGGATTGGAGATGTACTTCTGATTTTAGTAGGTAACAAGGTTTAGTTAGTAGCTTAGTTTAGTTAATGCTTGTTTGGATTATTGGATTTTATGCTCTTTAGGGTTTAGTTGTTAAAAGTTAGGAATTAGGTTCTCTGACTATAGCGTGACACTGCAGTTGGTAACCTGTCACCTGTCTCGACCACGTAACTCCTGTGGATCGATCCTGACTTCCACTGTGCTAAGTGAGAGTCAGGTTATTTTTCTTATTTTTGATCGCATGACGACCGCTGCGATGTCAAATTTTGGCGCCGTTGCCGGGGAGTTGTGAGCTTGAGAATAGGTGATTTGTAGGACTTTTTAGTTTAGTTTCTTTTTAGTTGGTTAGTAATTTTGATTTCTAGTTTTTGATTTTTCGGGCGTGTTGCATTAGTGCATGCGTACCCGTAGGGGTGAGCAATTATCCCCTTTGTATTTTGACTTAGAGATTGAGCGAACTGCGCGCAAAATCCATGCACGCAGGCGTTTGAATACAATGAGTTTCAGTAATGTCAGTAGTAGTATGTTAAGTGTTGCCCAGGAACCCTCGGGTGAGGCAACGGGGATGTCATTTATTCCCCCGGTTTCAGAATTCCACATTGGGAGCACGAGTGCTACTGGTGGTGCAGTTTCAGCCCCTGCACCTATACCTTCATGCACTCCGCCGTCGATTCCACCATTTCCCAACCTCAATCCACAAACCCATTTACATCTGCCATGTCTTGGGGAGCGCCGACCCGTGATGGCACCCCAGTATCTAGACAACAGACACCCATTTCTCAACCAATTTCACAACCAGCACCAGTACTTTTTAAACCACAAACCACATTCCAACCTATACCACCGCAGCAACAGTATCAACAGCAACCACCTCAGCAGCAGTACCAGTATCAAGAGACTGAAGAGAGATATGATGAAGAAGACGAAGGATGGGTTCCACCAGCACCACAGCAACCATGGAACCGAGGTCGGGGACCTCCAAGAAGAGCACAGCAGTATCAACCACCATAAGGTCAGCAGAGATATAATGATCATCACTTTTACGGTAATCCTGCTCAACCCTTGTATTTTGCACAATCGAGGAGGCAGTCGGTTGCATCGCACTTCCAGCCACGGGAGTACGATGACTCGTCGCCCATTTACATTCCTGAGGATATAGAATCTCAAGTAGAAATTCGGCCTCAGTTGTTAGGGATATTACCGGAATTTAGGGGGTACAAAACAGGATGACCCATACAATCACTTGTATGAATTTATAGCAATAGCCAACGCTAATACCCCTAGGAATACTAATAAGAACATTTTTAGACTAAGATTGTTCCCATTCACTCTTAAAGACAAAGCCAAATATTGGTTTACATCTTTACCATCGAATAGCATCACTACATGGGACCAACTCAAAGCTAAGTTCTTACAAGAATTTTATCCGGCAAGCAAGACGACGGAAAACAGGAGGGCTATTCAGAATTTCCAGCAGAAGCCTGGAGAAGCTTTTCATGAAGCGTGGGACCGTCTAAAGGAGTTGATGAGGTCGTGTCCTCATCACGATATTCCCAAATGGCAACTGGTCAAGGTATTCTTTGAAGGAGCAAGTGAGACGAATCAAGCTATGATTAACGCATCATCTAGCGGCACGATTATGATGCAAGACCCGGAGGAGGCTTGGCGGTTTTTGGAACAGTTAAGTAATGGTTCCAAGGCGAATTTTTCTACAAGGAAGACGGTAGGCACAGCCGCAGCAATAGGCGCCGATGCCAACTGGAAAAAGGATGTAAAGAAGGAGATAAGCGAGCTCAATAAGAAATTTGATAGGCTTGTGTCTACTCTGCAGAATGGACCTCAGAGTCAGCCACAAGGAGGCCAAGGAGGACCGAAGACTCAAGAAGTAAATCAAGTCTATGGCCAGGGTCAAAGTCAATATGGCAATGGACGACCCTATAGGCCATATAATCAAGGTCAGCAGAATTTCAATAACCAGAGGCAAAACAACTACCAAGGGCAATCATCTAACCCGCCCAGACAGCATCAACCGGTGAACAATAATGGTAATGCCAATGGAAATGGTAGTAGCGACAATAGGGGGCCCAATAAGTTCATCAACAATGCTCTAGGAACTCAGGAGGATCTAGTCGCGAAAATGTATGAAATGTTCAATGCAACGCAGCAGCAATCGCAGGCCAATGCGAAAGCCATTGTCAATATGGAGAGGCAAATCGCCCAAATGGCTGAAGACCAACGGAAAAGAGATAATGGGAAGCTGCCAAGTACCACAGAAGTCAATCCGACCTATAGTCAGCGGGCCGGAAAGGAACATGTCAACACTGTCGAGGCTGAATGGAGAAAGGTCACTCTGGAAGATCTGCTAGAATCAGGAAATGAGGCTGAGAATGAAAAAGAAGAAGAAGTTAAGGAAAAAGTGGAAATTGAAAAGGAGAATAGGGAAGACACGGAATTAAAGGAAATTCCCGTTGAGAAGGAAACTCAACCAAAGGAGGACAAGGATGTCCAGGAGGAAAAGCAGCCAATAATAGCTGGAATCAAACAAAGAAAGAAGGACAAGAAGGGAAAGAAAACGCAGGAAGCGCCCAAATCGACGGGACCAGCGATGAATCAACCTTTGTGGGATGAACTTAAGAACGCTCCTGAGGATACAAGAATTCTTCGGGAGATGTGCGAGAAAAATGGAAAAAGTAAGACTCCCACACCTGACAATGTGAGGTTGACTATTAAAGCTAGTGAGGCACTGTTGGGAACACTGCCCAAGAAAGAGAAGGATCCTGGGTCACCACTGATCACTGCTACTGTAGGAGATGTGGTCATTAGGAACACCTTGCTGGATTTAGGAGCAAGTGTGAATGTGCTACCGGGATACTTAAAAGATAAATACAAGAATGAGGAATTAGAGCCGGCAAAGACTGTGTTACAGCTGGCTGATCAATCAACTAGAGTATCCCGAGGTAAGCTTACCAATGTCATAGTGAAAGTTGGGGATTTCTTTTACCTAGTGGACTTTTTAGTCATGGAGTATGAGAGTCAGGAGGATGCCCCCGCATTAATATTAGGACGCCCGTTCTTGGCTACAGCCGACGCTATTATTGACTGCAAAATAGGAGATTTGGACATCTTCTTTGGGTCGAGAAAAAGAAGGTTAAATATGTTCGGCAGTCCCATATCTCTACCTCAAGGGTATGACGATAAGAATTTGGACAACAACTTGCTGATGGAGCCTGGGATTAAGGACAAACGAACAATATGGACCCGAACAGGAGAAGGAGGAAAAGAGGAAGTATTAAAAGAAACAAAGGAGCATCCGTTGCCCACCATTGATAAAGAGCAGCTGCTGGACATGATGGAGATGTTGGAGGCAAGGCACCAGCAGTATGAGAAAGATGCAAGGGAAAGAGAAGCATAGGTCTTTCAACTTATGGAAGCTCAGCAACAATGGATTAGCGGGGTTAGTGACAGGATGACTCAGCTCACTTCATTGATGTCAATGATGTCACACAATTTCGCACCAGATCACAAGAAGATGCCGTCAGGAATTCAAGAATAATAGGATATGAATGGAACGTCTGGCTGAAGACGTTAAACTTAGCGCTTGTTGGGAGGCAACCCATCTTTTCATAGGTTAGGTACTGTATTCTTAGGGTAATTAGGAAATTATATCATCGTCATTTGCAGGTATCATTGGTCCAAGGCAAGTGTGGGGTTGATTTGAAGAAAAATGGAATTTTGATGACCGCGTCGTGGTCAAGCAAATAGCACGCCGCGGGATCGTAAACCAACCCGATGTACAGGGGTTGATTTGGGAACACACACGTCGCGGTCTGCTCATATCCGCGTCGCGGGAGTCGATCAGCCAGTTTCCTCCGATAAAAGCTAAGCCGCGACACTATTCACACACACACGCCGCAGAGCTCTGATAGTCGAAATTTTTTCGTGTTTTTTCTTGCTCATTTCATTCCTACTACTAAAGTATGTCATTCTAACTAGCTTTTACGTGTTAAAACTAGTGATTAGGCAGTTGATTTTGGTGATTTCTCCAAAAACTAAAAAACCTAGAAATCGCCAATGCTGACTCGTAGGGTGTTTATTATGCCAAATAATGACCCTAGATGAGTTAGTCGACACTTAGGGTACCTTGTAGTGTATTTGGATTGAGTTTAAACAGGTTAGATCGCGATTTTGGACTTGGAATTGGAAACAGCCGCTCGGCGCGACGCGCCCTGGTTCTTGGGCCGCGCCGCGGTGCGGTGGGGAAGAAAAGGGACTAAAATTGCAAAATTTTTCTTTGGTGCAGATGTCGTTCAAATTAGACCATCCATTTCTTCAGTTCCCTGCTGAGCTGGACAGTTCAGTGGAGTATATTTCACGGAGGGATGCCCTCATTGGTCGCCGGGTTCTCGAGGAGACGATCATCGATCGGGACATTCTATGAGACGCTGGGCTTTGGGGCGAGATCGAGCCATTTTTACACCGTACATGGGTTGATGGAGAGGCCAGGTTCACATGCCGAGGCTGGGACAGGCTCATCGCCACCCAGGATGATACAGTATATACCGAGCTTCTGTTGGAGTTTCTATCCACTGTTCGCTACGCACCGGGTTCTCAGGAGGCCCGATCCAGGCTTATTCAGTTTAGATTGGGAGGGGTGCACAGGGAGTGCAACCTCTGGGATTTTGTGAGGCGCACCGGCATCTACACGGAGGCGGACCTCCAGCACCGCCATTTCACGCAGTTCATGGGTGCGTGCATTTAGGGGCAGCCTGAGAGAGCTGCCAATGCAGATATTTGGACACCTTTGTCCAACATATTCTACGAGGCGGGGTCGGCCAGGGAGAGCCAGCTCCGCGACCCGCTTCATCGGCTCATGCACTGGATCGTCTCCACCTCCATTATACACAGGAAGGGGGGCGAGAAGGTGTCCGGTGAGGACATGACGTATCTCTGGGTGCTCCTTGACCCCTCCAGGTTCCTTCACCTCCCGTTTGCCCTAGCTGTCTCTCTTTCCACCCGTGCGACGGGTGCTTCAGCCAGCAGTCCATTGGCCCGCGGGCATTACATCACCCGATGGGCCCATTCATACCGGATCCTTACTGCTGCCACCGTGGTATCCTTGACTGCTCTACCTCCGGTTCGCACTACGGCGTGAGCTTTGGAGAATATGGGCCTTATTGAGCAGCAGCGCCCGGGCCAGTACGTGCGGGTGGCGACCGAGGCCGCCCAGGACCCCCCAGCCAGCATATGCCCAGCCGGGTAGGAGACGACGGAGACCGGCAGCGCCAGCACCAGTAGATCCAGCGCCACCACAGCCACAGCAGGAGGACCCATCGGCCATCCATCGATTGGAGGCCAGGGGTTGCGAGGATGGAGGACCAGCTGGAGTGGATCGGGGAGGTACCTTTACAGATTGTATCAGCATAGGGACAACGCCCCTACCATTCCCAGCTCGAGCTCACGATCATGAGGCCGGTTCTTCCAGGCTACCAGGTGGCGATTGATGTATTTTCTTTTTCTTCTTTTGGATATCTATACTGTACCTATGACACTACTATCTTTTAGTTGTTTATATTTTATTTGTTTGTCTGTTTGCATTTGATGTTTTTGTTGAGTCTTGCATGTGTTACCAAAAAATTGGAGGAGTTGTTTCAAGCAAGTGTGGGGTCACCATGCCCCCTCCACTTGTCTTGATTACCGACGTGTTCACTGTTGCGCTACAACACCAGAACGCGAAATCAAGGACCTTTTTGTTCGTATTTGTACCTGTGATACCGAGCACCAACCAAGTGATCTATCGTCCATAGGGGTAACTCTTTCTCCCTTGTTCTAAATAATTTTTGTACAACGGGGACGTTGTACGATTTTAAGTGTGGGGTGTGGACGGTCGAAAGAGTTGTTTTTTTGAAATTTTTGCGGGAAATGACCGATTTTTCAAAATTTTAGCAACTTTTTTCAAAATTTTTATTAGATTGTAATTTTGGAATGAATAGTTTGTGATTGTTTATAGCATTAGTATTTTTTGAGAAATACTATTTAGTTGTGATCATGCTATTAGTTTGGTCAAATAAGTCGAGTTTTATGAGTTTAGAAGATTGGAATGTTTTAGGATTGGAATTTAGGAAGGAACTGTCAATCTGTGGCCTTTGTTGTTCGAGCCGGTAGGTCTAAAATGGGTGGGCCTTATGCACCTTGCCACCTAAGATCGTCTGGTCTGGGATGGTATTTCTGAAAGCTCGCTACACGGACAACATCAAAAGTCATGGACAATTCTTTAATGGCCTTTAGAATCTGAATTAGTATGTACACTTCGTTGTGGACAGAAAATTTGTAATCAAGGGTTCTCTAGAAAGCCATAAATTCCAAAGAACATTCTGATTATGTTTTCATGAACTACACTCTAACTCATAGGGCAATAAGCTTTGAAACTGAACACAGTCAAAAATTGTTTGAGTCTTAGTTAAAATCTATTAAAAACTCTATTTCTTGGGGACAAGCAAGGTACAAGTGTGGGTGTTTGACAACGCCTAGTAATATCACATATTTTAGTCGTTGTTGAGCCCTATTCTTAGTGAAATTATATCATATACATCGTGGTATTCTCACTTTTCGTGCCAGCACTTGTTTGGAAAGAAATAATGAAAACAGGGACCAAAAGCGTGCAATTTGGAAGAATTGTGAAGATCAAGGCAAAATCAGGAAAATACGTAAGCGCGCCGCAGAAATCATAAAGGCGTGACGCGGTGATGAGGTGGTGGAAAACATTCAAATGCCGATAAAACGGGGATAAGCCAGCACGCGCGACGCGGGATTCATTAATGCGCGGCGCGGTCTCGAGATTTTTGCAACTATAAATAGAGGCTTTTAGGTCGAAAAAACTAGCGAAGACCTGGTGTAAAATCGACTCCCAAGGCTCTTTGACTTCGATATTTAGCTTCTGAAACCATCATTTGGTAATTTTATGTTTTTAGTTTTAATTTTCAATTAGTTAAATAATTAGTGATACTTGGCTAGTGTCCTTGGGAGTGACAACCAGTGGCATTAAGTCTTTGTTTCTGATTTTAGATAGTTGTTTACTGTTTTAAAACCTTTGGATCTGATTTGGTTGTTTGATTTATAAAAGTAATCATTCGGTTCAAGTATATTGCACTTTTTCGGTATTGTTAGTGTTGAATGCTTGTGTGGATGTTTTGGGATTGTAATTGCTTCTGATCTTTCTGAAATTTACTTCTGGAATCAGTAAGTAATCTTAGCTTAGAACTTGGTTTAGTTTAGTTCATGTTTGATTTGGTTTATGTTAGTTGCTTTGTTTTTCGGTGTTTATGTTTGTGAATGAACTTTTGAGTAATTGGATTGTGTTTGATGTTTGGATTGCCTTTGATTGCTTCTGGATTGGAGATGTACTTCTGATTTCAGTAGGTAACAAGGTTTAGTTAGTAGCTTAGTTTAGTTAATGCTTGTTTGGATTATTGGATTTTATGCTCTTTAGGGTTTAGTTGTTAAAAGTTAGGAATTAGGTCCTCTGACTGTAGCGTGACACTACAGTTGGTAATCTGTCACCTGTCTCGACCACGTAACTCTTGTGGATCGACCCTGACTTCCACTGTGCTAAGTGAGAGGACAATTTTTAGCCTTAGGATTGAAAAAATAAGTGGATGACATTTAATTTTATTTATCGTCAAAATCTTATGAGATGATATGGCATTTTGGTAATTATTTATGAGATTTTGAAAAATTTCGGTGAAGGTCAAATGTTTGAAGAGTTAAATTGGAAAAACAAATACGAAAAAAGAAATAAAAAAATCATAAAATATGAATTAGCGCCTCACGTTTCCATCTCCAAGTCCATTTCTCTTTCTCTCTACCAAGTTTTTTCCACCCGTTTTGTTTTTCGGCTATAAGCTTTTTTTTTAGAAAAAAAAATTCTGAAAAAAATCAAAGTTTTTAAAATTTAATTCTCTACAAAATGAGCACAATCATGAAAATTTGAAAAAATTTTATTTTTTTAATTTTTTATTTTTATAAAAAACCTAGAAAAAAAATATTCTCCAAAAATCATGAAAATTTAAATGATAATTCTACTCACTATACTAGTGACTTTGTAAAAAAAAAACTTTAAAAATAAGTTTTTGAAGTGTACATATTTTAATTTTAAGAAATAAAAGTTACGATTCAATAATTTATGATCCTTAATTTGTTATGATGTAAAAATATTTTGATTAAAATATTTTATGATCCTTAATTATATTTTTTATGATTTAAAATTAAATGAGTCAAAATATATAATAATCAAAAATTTGTTATGAACAAAATTTTTGTTTAATTAATATATTATTGATCGAAAATTATATGATTAAAAAATAATATGATCCAAAATACTATGATTCAAAATGTTTTGATCCAAAATTTTATGATCCAAAAATGATATGATCCATAAATAGTATGACCAATAATATATGTTTAATTTTTTTATGATTCAAAACTTTTATAATTGTTAAATATTAAAAACTCATATTTAGGTCAAAAACATAAAAAAGTATAAATAAAAAAAAGTAACAAAATAACATCAGTAGCTTCAAACATGTTGTAAAAACATTAAAAGATAAAAAAATAATAATAAATAATAAAAACGGAAAAAAATTAAAAAAACGAAAAAAAATTATAAAAACGAAAAAAAATTAAAAAAGTGAAAAATAAAATTAAATAAGTTAAAACCGAAAATACAGGCCTTTAAAAAAATAAAAAAAATAAAAAATAAAAAAATAAAAAAGAATAAATAACTTATTAAAAAAACAAAAATAAACAAAAAAACTCACTTAAATGACATTCTATGGACGTTCATCGAATGTGATTAGATCCTCAAGTCCGTACTACGTTCTACGGACGTGCGTCGCATGCGATCGCGTCACGTCAAGGTATTGGGTTTGACCTTTGTGCCTTTGACGAAGTGGGTGGTGGAAAATTCTCCTCTCAGTCTTCACTATTTTTTGAGTCCTCACCGGATCCACACCATATATATATATATATATATATATATATATATATATATATATATATATATATATATATATATATATATATATATATATATATATATATATATATATATATATATATATATATATATATATATATATATATATATATATATATATATATATATATATAGAAAATTGGTTTCTTTATTTGGAAACTCTTAAAATTAAGAGGTCCAACTGATTGTGCATAAGGTACAAACACTAAAACCATATACACTTAGCGCTGTAAACAAACCGAACGAACACGAACGGATAAACGAACGAGTTTTCTTGTTCATGTTCGTTCATTTAACAAATTATCTTGTTCATGTTCGTTCGTTTATGTTCGTGAACATACTAAACGAACAAACATAAACGAACAGAGATAAATAAATACAATTAAACATTTATGAACATAAAAAACACATAATATTGTAATGTAATCAAATACAATTGAACATATATGAACATAAAAGAAATTTAAATGAACAAATATAAACGAACATAAACTAACAACATAAACGAAGATTTACGAACATAATTGAACGAACGGGGCCATTGTTCATGTCCGTTTGTTTAACTAAACGAACGAGAACTTGTGTTCATGTTCGTTCATTTATTAAATAAACAAACATAAACGAATTTCCCGCCGGATAATTCAGGAACAGTTCACCGAACGTTCAGTTCGTTTACCGCCCTAATACACTTAAATCTTATTCCGTAATATCTTTATCTCCTACTTTTCCTCAAACAAATCCCGATCAAATCCACCGTGATTTTAGGATATAGAATTGAATTTTTGACCTGGCTTGTTATATATCCCTGTATCTCCGCATTCCCCTGTTCCCGCTTCACCAACACGTTAGCGCCTCCGCCATCTCAAAACCATTTACAGCCATCCATGGTCAGTTTTCTTCTATCCCTAAACCCTAATCTGCACTGGCAGGATTGATGCAAGGTTTCTACTCCCTCCTCTCCTGCAGGCACACATACCGCCACCATATTCAGCTTTCAACAACGTATCATAATTACCATGACCTCACCCCCTAGCCACCATCGTACATCCATGGCCGCCATCACTCCTGGGCCACTAATAGAATGCCTCTGTTTCAACCCTAAAAGAGTCGCCGACCATCACCATTGTTGAACCACTTATCACCGCTACCGGGACTTCACCGATAAAGTAGGTTTTGATGTTCTTGAAACTCAAATTTGATTATTTGTTTTTTTTTGCATGAATTCGATACGACTTCGACCAGACATGTATATGTTCGTATTTCCTTTTTTTTAATATGTTTATGTGCATTCTGCAATCACCAGCCCTCGAAAGCCTGAAAAACCGGTACATTCTCCTTTTCCTTCTATTTTCAATTTCATATTTGCTTAACAATTTTGTTTTGCGTCTTTTTAATAATAGATTACCAAAGAGGTTCAAAAGTCTATGGTTTCTGATTTCCCAGTATGCGCACTCTATAATTAGGATTTTTTTGAAATCGCCTTTTGCATTTATATAAAACTTGCAATTAGATCTGAACAAAGCGACTTAAGAGAGAATTATGACCTGACATGAAATTTGATTTCCATACTTTCACAAGTAAACTTAAATATCATTTAAATTACTTGTCTTTGTCGGATAAATTTTACATATTTTGAGCATCATAAATGTCTTTAGATGAAGAAGAGGATATAGTAATAAAATGGTTTTTACAGGTCAAGAAGAGGCTATGAGGATTTGTATTGAAAAAACATGTTTACAAGCGGCTCTCTTTCCTCCTTAAACTAGGGCTTTTTTAATTGCATGATGCATAGATGATACGTCTTTAACTTAAACTTGTTGGGTCTCAAAAGGTTGTTTCGTACTCCACTACCTAGCTTTCTGTCATGTATCACCATACTTACAATATTGGTACTATACCCATATATATGATGGTTTTATTGATTTGTTACTATGGTTTTATAGGAACTTGGACAGGAGAGAGCATATGTTAGTGAGTCTGTTTTTAGTTTTGTCTTTCTATCTTTTGTATTGGTGAGTATTTAGTTTACTGTTTTGGTGCTTTTGCCAAATTTGTGTTTACATTGGCAGGGTCCTTGCATTATGTTTGATTTGTGTTATCTTACCAAAAAGATCTACACAGTTCTAATATGGTGCAGGGTCCTTGCATTCTTAGTTGTAAGTTGTACCATTATTTATATTTACACACACAATTAAACAAAAAAGGAAAAAAATTATGTGCTAATGAAAACTTTTTTTGTAAATATATACATTACAGGCTTGTCAATTTCTCCGTATCCTTACATTTTATTCAACTCAACTTCCTGGTCCAAATTACCAATGTCGAGAGGTAAATAAATTGCTTGGAAAAGAAAAAAATACCACACGAGAATTAGGAGATTACAAGAAATTAGGAACCGATTGAGCCATAAAGAAAAATCAATCCAATTATAGCATTGCAATTTTACTTTTTTTATCTTTTTAAGATGTTAGACTCTGAAAAATCTACCCAAGTGTATTAGTGAAAATTGATTTTTATATGGATGGCTTCGTTATAAATAAATAGATGTTTCAATGATCATTGTCGTTTGAATTACTTATGTATGATGAGAGATAGTTATGGTTCTCCATAAATAGAGTTTGCCTTTCATTTAGCTTTCTTTAATGAAAAGTGGCATTTTAATTACATATGCGACTGAGCTTCAAGTTCTTTCAATACATTTTGAACTGATTCCACTAAATTCAAGTGATTAATTATCTCCTGATGAGAACATTGACTCATCGTTACATGAGTTTCATCAAGGATTTTGGTTATTTGCAAATTATATGTAGTTATCATTGTGGTGCTAAATCCATTGTAGTTGTCATTGACTATAAGACAGAAGGTAAAAGTTAGAGAGGTGATGGAAATTTAAATCATTTGAAGATAGTAAGAAGATAACAACAGGAATATTGGACCTGCATATGCTCTGAAGTGTAAGATGGTGCAATTTCTTCTGTTTTGTTCGTTTTAGCTTGATAATCCTCCTTTTCTTATAATTTACCTTTTATCGTCTAGAAAATTTCTTATTTAAAGTTAATAATGTTTGGATCTTCATATTTATCAAAAAAATTTGTATCATTCCGTGTAATACACGGGTCTCACGACTAGAGATCTTGACAATATGATACTTTTATTTTTAATACAAAACAAGGAACTTTTT
Organism: Cichorium intybus; assembly: GCA_023525715.1. Taxonomy (NCBI): domain Eukaryota; kingdom Viridiplantae; phylum Streptophyta; class Magnoliopsida; order Asterales; family Asteraceae; genus Cichorium; species Cichorium intybus. Next base: position 89,648,399 of record CM042016.1, on the reverse strand, counting down.
TTAATCTAACCAACAACC